>WOGN01010487.1:0-18115 GCA_015342105.1 Leptinotarsa texana | reverse complement strand
AGTTTGGTTTTTGTTATTATATCATATTAGCTGTCCTCTCTGTATTTCAGTTCTCTAATGAGGGTCAAACTTGCAGTGAGCTATCAACAAATTATGAACGGACTATAGTCTTGCAAACTTCACTCACGATTCAGAGTAAAAACTATTGATACTTTCACAGATTTTCATTTCGTCTCATTTCACAACTTCCAGCAGGATTCCGTCACATTTTTTCATCGGGTAGGGAGTCATAAACACTGATTAATATCTCAGAAAAGTAATATTTCAAGCAGTCTGGTAATTTGAAGGTGATCCATTAGTCTGGAATGAGACTCGCAATCAAACCGAAAATATTCTTACCTCTTGCGTTATGCACAACGAACAAAAAACATCCTAACGCAAATACTCCACCTAATAGTCGTTAATTTTATTAACGGTATAATATAAAGTATGACTTACACCTGGAACTGCGGCACTATACCATATTTGATATGACCGATTCGGATCATAGCCGGCAGCACGAACAATAAAATCACAAAAGAAATACCAATCGACCATGGCATCCATAAATTCACGATGAAAAATCGTCTCAAATATCGACGCAATAACGTATTGAAGAATCTCAGGGCGATGTTGGATTTCTTGCAAGGAGTGTTCTTATTACGATATACAAGATAGGCCGAGCCCAAGGTGTTAGGCGTGCAAAACACGTGTTTGGATTTAATAAAATAATTCAATGATTACAACAGTTTTGTGTCGAGCGAGATTCAAATGGGTCACAGAGGTGTGAATCGTTGTGAAGCCGTTTCACTTGATAGATATTACATGTGCAGTACCAGATGGTGAAAATTCAAACATATAAAGAGATGAAGTGGTAGTTCATACAATTTGAAGAATGTTGACAAACTGTGCGTAAATCTATATTAAAAAAATTGTGACATTCATTGTTGTTGTACACACTGAATGATTTTGTATATTCTAGGGTTGTTAATGAAACCATGTCTTCATCAATGCACGTTTTTTTCGAATGATTATTTGATATTTCCATGAGGATATTGGAAACTCCATTGTTTTCATTGCGTTCAAGCAATCCATCTTCAGTTAGTATTCTAAAAATATAGATTCGGAGGGATTAATACAAAAAGATGGCGTTGAAAAACTCTAGGAAAACAAACACGAAGTGGAAGTGACAAATCGTGTTGATATTTTTACAGATTAATAAAATAATTTTTTTTATTGAAAATTCTTTCAAAATACCGTTATGAAGGTATTCGACAGAAAATTCTAAATCGATAGTTGAAGAAAAAAATCTGTTAAATATCTATTTTTCAGTTAACCAGCTGTCGCACCCCTACGAACGACAACTCTCAAAAGTCGAAACTAGTGCCAGCTGAGGACTAACGAGGTCTTACCTTTTAACGTGTGATTCCGAGCAAGAAGAATTAGTTTTTTGATTCAATAGTATAATATATATGCGAGACAGAAGGAGGAGAAAAGAGTATTTACCCTTTGTATATAAACATTTTCGTTAAAATCTCACATCAAGAAATGAGGATAGATCTCCAACGAATGATGTGGATGAATTTTGTGTGCAACTGTAGGGAGAATCTTCAGTCAGAACGAACAATCAACATTATAAAGTCATAACTCAGATGTTACTTTTGAAGTTTTACGCAGATTGTGGGTGAAGTGACTGAAAAAACAGTTTTACTCGGCATGTTAGGAGTTTGTGATCATTTCACTCAATTTCCACTTATTTCAATATCAGAATGACAACTGCACTGCCTTTAAAATTCAGCTACCTACGACAATTTGTTTCAAATTAAAAAAATTATTAGCATATTCGTGAAGTTAAATTGGTAATTTTCTGATTGATTTGGCCGTTACTTGATAAAGTTACTTGTGAAGTTTGTGAAGATTAAATCATAGGGTGTAGTTTTTAAAATTGGTTATTTATAATACTCAATCTCCTTAAGGTGCTATCTGAATTCAGAATAAAGCATTCGTACTTTTGAGAGTTATCATCAGTTGAACATGACATTATTAACATTTCTAATTGAATCAACAAAAATTACCCTTTGGTTCATGTGAAAAAACTTTTTTCAGATACAAGCCCATACCAATTAATAAAAGTTGAAGGTATTTACATTAAATTATTCCATTGTTCTTTTTTTTAGGCACTCCAGTCCAATAGATTATTGTAATTAACGGATAAAAATTTACGATAACCAATAAATTTCAACGGAAACATAAACAGGCCATTTCTATAGAATATGCCTCATCTAAATTGCATTCCCTAATTTTTATTATCAAAGTTATAAAGCTCTTTGTGATAGAGAGGTCATAAATCAAATCTTCCATAAAAATACCACTCTATAATACACATGATAGCCTCATTTCTGTGAAAGTTGGTTGCGTGAGTTTAAGTTGTTTTTTTTTGTGTTCAGTAGAGGAATTTTTGAAGTACTGTGAATTGTTGAATTGTTATATTTGTCAACCTTTGTTTCATGTTCCATCGCATCCCGTCAACAATATTGACGAATGTTCATTTCCAATCTTAATAATTATTACTGATTATATTCAAGTTGAGATGTGTACCACTACAGAAATCTTGGTTTATCGCATCTACTCAGAGCTCGCATTTTCCACCTCGAAGTGGTGCGGAAAGAAATTGTTGCATATATTTTCTGATTTATGGTCTCATCTGTCGGAGTAAAACAAAATTTGATTCTGCTAACTTGAAATAGTGAAGTTGAGATCATTGAGATCGATCAGACATGTATCAATATGGAAGGACCAAAACTCAAAAAAATCACAGAATTTGAATTATTGAGGTGTTAGGAATCACACGTTAAAAGGTAAGACCTCGTTAACCCTCAGCTCGCACAAGTTTCGACTTCTGAGGGTTGTCGTTCGCAGGGGTGCGACAGCTGGTTAACGAAAAAAACAGATTTTAAACAGAACAGAACAGATTTATTGAACCAAGACACAGGTAATAACAGTTTTGTTTGGAGATGACTTACAATGTTTCATAATGAATTTCATTAGTTCGGACCTCGATTGTTTAATATTATATAAAATGAAATCTCTGAAAGAACCAATACAAATGAAAAATTTAAAAAAATATGCTGAAAATGACAATAATTATATATTGAGCCATCAAAATCAGAAATCAAAGTACAGTGAAATTAAATATACATATGAAAATAAAGGCAGAGACCAGTACTTGCACTTCCCTATATCAGAGGACTATCGTAAAGGATGAGAAGAATTGGGTCCAAGTGAAACAACAAAACTTCAGATCCGGAAACACTATCCTTAGCACCTTCACGAAAACCAGGCGATTCCAGGAATTGCATTTACCGGATACCCTGTGAGTGCGGAAAATCCTATGCTGGTGAAACTGAAAGGCTATTGAAAGGCTGCATTGCAGACACAAGAAACACAGACAGCGAGAGGAAACCAGCAAATAAGGAATAGCAGAGGATGTTTGGATACATCAACGTAACATCGAGTGGTCCCAAGCTGAGATCATACACAGGGAGAAACACTGGTTTAGGAGGAAATTTAAAGAAGCCGCATATATGTTGTCCAACAATTCAGCCAAGCTAGCGTAGAGCAACATATGAAAACCCATAATCAAGCAAAAAATGGCCAACTTTCCCAAACGGTCATCTCTCGCTAAACCGGTGAAGTGGAAAGAGGGAAGAGGAGAATTCCTATCATTTTATATAACATTGGACAATGGAAGACCGCACTAATGAAATTTAACAGGAATTTGTTTAAAATTTGGTCAGAAAGGATCAGTATCGGTGTCAAACACTTGATTAATTTCAAATCTATGACCGATTCATTTGAAGGCAGGTGATGTTCTGTAGTAGAAAGAAACAAAATGATTTCAGGAACATTTTTGGTGTACCGTGGTATGATTGAGATTCTCTACTCAACAGATGTGAATAAATTCACACAATAATAATAACTATAACAGTTTGTAATGCCCATATTAGAAAATGGTAATTAGCAGTTCTTCTCTGAATGGTCCGTTTCCATAAATATCAGAAATTAGAGTGTTTCTTAGTCTTTGGTTTTTGACCATGTAGTAAAAGATACTCGTTTGAGCTGCAGAGATCATCCTTTCATTGTTTGTTCGATCATAAATCAGTGTATGGAGGGTCTTCTTCAATATTGAAGACCTTGGTTTATCAAAGTACCAAATTTTTGCCTTTCTTGGGATATTTAGGCTGTCATGATGAACTCAAAAATTCCTCAAGGTCTGCTGGAGTGGTATTTTCAATACCCTGGACTATCATTATTTATGTTTTCTGATGTTCATCTAGAATCCAGAATAACATTGACAGAGATAAAAAATGCAATAGATCATTTCGAGTTGTTCCACTACTTTATTCCTAAGATTATATCCATAGAAATGAAATATAAATGACTTTGGTTTTATGATAGATATAGAAGTTTTTGGATCAGAGGGCAGCGCCTGATTCAAGGTGACTTTTTTGAGTTACCTTAGTTACCGTATTGCATGAATGCACCCCGTATAGCATTGCAGCATCATGTTCAACTTCATTTGAATCAGTTAATTAATTCCTAAAATGATCTCTCATAGTTTCATCTTTCTTCTGATGAAGTTTGACTGTACAAAAAATCAGTTCTCACTTTGTCATGAATTTTCTTTTCTGATCCTGAATTAATAGCACATTGAGTTCCGTTGAGTTCCTTTCATCTGATACAAAAATAAATACAGCCATCGTTAAAACTTCATAATTAGCCTAATAACTATGGACAACAGTGATCACCTCAGATAGCACTTTCAGTATCGTGTCATATTTTCATTTCAAATCAACTAATAAACTATGCTAGGAATTGCCGTAGTTAATATGGCGGCAATAAATATAAGTGAGCTGACAAAGGAAATATCTCTGAAATTAAAATAACACCTGTAATGGAAAGAAGGAATTACTTTATGCGTCTTTTTTATGGTTGGGTACCATCACTTCAGGTGCGCCATTAGGAAAAAGTAATCTGATGTTGGTATGGATTCACGCGTCTTCTCCGGTAATGAATTATTTCAAGAATTATATTTTATACCTGCCAGAGCACTTGTTCTCTGTCATTCGGTTATGGTTTTTTTCAGGTACAGGAATATTAGTGTCATTTGTTTCTTTCAGATTAATCACTGCTTTGGAAAGTAGAGAGTTTTAACGGGACCTCAGCTACTCGTATTACAAATTATGAGCATTGCTTTCTCATGATATATTATATAGATTTCACTGAGGTTTTTCCATTCATATTTTCGAAAAAAAAAATAATTGAAAATGAATTGAAAGTGATTTTTGAAACAATATTCAACACCGATATTTTCAATAATATTATTAATAATTGGGAATGAAAGATTTGGCATCTTATCTCTCTATCTTCATACAAGAAATGTTTAGTCGAATTAAAAAAAAACCTTTTTTTTATATATTTTGTATTCAGAACATTCGTTATGAAATTATAATAATAATAATAATAAAGACGTATTATTATTATTATTATATTATCATTCACAGGATTGCTACACAATATAATAGTATGTTGAAGGGGTTAAATTTCACTCACATACATGACACTTGTTTTATTGCATTTACCACTTCTTCAGTTGATACTAACCTTCAAAAGGAAGCTGTTGAAATTTCAGAAATTTCATGGTATTCTACTCATAAGTTTGTGAGTTATTGTGCTAAGAGTGGCAGTGCTTTTGTTATTTTCGAAAAAATGCATCAAAAAAAATTTCGTGGTTCAAACTTACACTGCTACTTGATGGAAGATAATAACGTTCAAGCGGAGCAATGGTTCCAAAAGTATTATGAGGACTCCTCTTCTTCAGAAACAACAATAAAATGTTGGTTTGCTGAATTCAAACGTGGTCATAGAGATACCGGTGATGCAGAATGCAGTGGACGTCCAAATTAGGCAGTAATACCAGAAAACATTAAAAACATCTACAAAATCGTTGATGATGAGTTTCGGTTTTTCGAATACTGCCTGTCAGCTGATGCAATCCTATCTGACATGTAGAAAACAATTCGTGTCCTATAACGTTTATAAATCTAGACCATATATAGATTCTTCTGGTGTGCCTCAGGGCTCCAACCTAAGTCCTCTTTTTTTTATTATTTATTAATGACTTATGTGAAAGTTTACCTTGTGAGCAGTTATGCTTCGCGGATGACTTGAAATTGTTTTCTATAATTAAGGAATTAGGTGATTGTTTGAATCTTCAATCTCAATTAGAATTTCTCGTTAGTTGGTGTAGCAATGATAAATTGAAACTCAATGTGGAGAAATGTAAAGTTGTAAGTTATAGTTGAAAAAAGAGGTTTATTCGTTCCCGTATGTAATATAGGATTCAGATCTGCTGAGATATAATGAGATCAATGATCTAGGGGTAATATTCGATCATAAATTAACATTTGGTACACATATTTCATAAAAAGTTTCAGAATCTCTCGGAGCTTATGGTTGCAGAAACTTTCATTGAAGCCATGAAGCTGTATCACGGCCAGCTTTACGATCTCAATCCATTTTCAGATCTCTCCGAGCAAGAACTAACATAATGCTCATTTCCCCAATATATGTTATGTGCACAATTTTCAACAGCATTTGTGCCATGGTGATTTATTTTACCTTCATAACATTATTCGAATTGCTAACGTGTACTTGAAGTAGATGAGTAGAAATAATTTTTATTTATTCTTTTTTTTCGTATATGGCTAAGTTTTGTGAATAAAATTTTATATTGTTCTGTAGATGGGTAACTGTTGGACAGTAAAGCTATTATTATTATATTATCATTATTATAATTATATTGCATGAGCATTTGACTATGAGAAAGCTCTGTTCAAAGTAGATGCCGCACTTCTTGATTCTGAAAAGTGTTTAGTCATGTTTGAACATAGCAAACCGGAATGTTTGAGTCGATATGTGACAAAAGATGAAACATGGATCCATCTCTTCACTCCGATATCAAAACGATCATCATCTGAATGGAGAGCAACTGTTGAACATCGTCCAAAGCGAAAGAAACCACAACAATCGGCTGGAAAGTTTATGGCCCCAGTATTTTAGGATGTGTGTGATGGAATATTCATCAACTATCTTGAGAAGAAAAATACCATTAACAGTAAGTATTATATAGTGTTATTGGGACAGACTAGGCTCCCAGCGACTACCGACTGTTCGCAGACCTCAAAAAATGCTCACCGGTAAGAAATTTCTCTCGAATGGAGAGGTTACTGCTGAAACTAAGGCCTATTTTGAGGCAAACGATAAATCGTTTTCTGAAAGTGGTATTGAAATGTCAGAGCACCGCTAAAATTATTGTCTGGATCTTAATAGAGATCAAGTTGATTAATGAAGTCAATTTTGCACAAAATAACGCGTTTTCTTCCTTAGTCCCGAGACTTTTAAACCCAGGTTAATATGGGTTAGCTGTCCTTCTTCATCTTTGACTGCCTGAACTACTCTGTATTATGTTTCAGGCAAGTGCATTGGCTTGGGATGTGGGGGTTGAGCAAACCGACCATTGGATGCCTTCTTCCACGTAGCCCAGCTGAATACGGGAATGACAGGATCACTTGTGGGTTAATCCTAAGGTGTGTGTATCCGTGCCGAGAGGATGAATGACACTGAGCCTATCAGCTGCCTCTACGGAACCTTCGAAATACCGGTCGCCCTCTCGTCGTAGCATCGCCTTGTCACGGTAATGCAGGGCTCTGTCGTGATTGATCTTCTTTCCCTAGCTACTCGTGGGACATTTATGGACAGAGTAAACTTGAAAATTCTTTCTGACGTTGATTTTATAGAGGAGAGGGATGTGGAGCTCACGACTCCAACTGACTACACTGTAAATTTAGATCAGGAGCGAGTCAACAGAGGAGATGGATGACGAGTTTACCACTCCCTGTAAATTTATATCGGAAGCGAGTCTACAGAGGAGATGGATGTCCAGTTTACGACTCCAACTGACCTCCCTGTAAATTTAGTTCAGGAGCGAGGGCTTCTCAACTCCCCAACTCCTGATCCAATGACTGAACCTAAAAAAAAGTTTGGTAGTGCAGCCAGGAAACAACTGAGTCGTCTCCTCAAGAGCGGGTTACCTCATGAAATCGCCTTGCACCAAATTCTTGAGTGACGTACGCAGAATATGTCTCAGTTCGGCAGAGCCATACTCTTACCATCTGACCTGAAAGACCACTCACCATACAAACTAATCGGCTTCGTTAGGAAGTTGCGTTTATTTGGTCGAGTGTGAACCACAATAATCCCTTGCGGGTTGAGATGTATGGCCCAATAGACCCAGTCACTTTGGACCTAACCTAACTTATATATGAAAAGATCGAATAACATTCGAATGTATTGCTACTCTACAAGTCGAACCCAAACGAATGGGTAACGATGATTATATTCTCTTCAGGTTTTTGAGAAACAAATCAATTTTTTTTTTCTCTCAGAGAAAATATTATCCGGCGATGATATGTTTGTTGAAATCCATTCTGACTAGTATTTTGTAACAGTGAGGAGTTGAAATATGGACAGAAGAAATCAACTTATTCAACAATCAATGCACCTACTATAAATAAAACGAACAAGTGTGTACAAAAAATTTCATATCGCGATGTCATAGAAAAATTAGGAAAGTTGAGCTATTCATAATTTTGTGTTTGGTAACTCACTTTTTTCAAGGATTTTTTACATTGAATGATCAGAGTTTCTCGAAAATGAAATGAAATGAAATGAAATGACCTTCAATCTCAGGTCTGAGAATATTAGGTTATAATCAAATGATTTTTTTCATAATCATAGATTAACACAACACAATAGCTGTCGTAAATGAAATTTCTTCATGGAGGATTCTGGTAAATCATTTCTTAGAAAAAATCGATGTTTCAATTAAGTTCGTCAGTACCTGAATTGAATTTGTGTATTCCGTGTTACTTTTGTGTAACTTGAGATTAGATAATTGTGTAAGTGATTTCAAAGAACCGTAACTAATTTGAAAAGGTATTAGTTTCATTTCTGTCGACTTCTTGCGAACTCATTACTGTTTTCAATGGCTCAATAAAGAATCCAGACAATGGTCTTGATTGATAAATATAAAGCATATTTGATTTGTGTTGACGGATTTTTGAGTTTTTTATTATTAGTGAACTTATTTTGATTCATCATCTTGGTATGAAGTTATTCATCACTTCCCAAAATGAAAGCATTTTCATGATGAATTTTGGAAATGAATTGTATGTACCAAAAACACTTTTTCCAGAATGTCTAATAACGACGCCTTGTTAATGAAACAGGCGTGGAGAAACAGTATTTTTGTTTATTTGTGGAGGTGGTATATTATTTATTTATTTATTTTCAGTGGAGTACGAAATGGGACAAACTCAAAAAGAGTATTCACAAATGATGAGGTATAAATAACAATAAATGCTTTTATCGTTATAAATGATATACAATATCCTGTTATGAACAGTTATTAGAAATAGATGTTATGTTTAGCATATTTCGGTAAATATTTTGTCACAATTTTATCTACGATAGAGTAAAAACATTTAAGAAACACTGTCCTCAGTGTTTAATGGAAAAAATTCGCGATCCCAATCAAATGCCCCAAGTTCCCTGCGGATTGAGACAAGTCATCTTTGTTAAAGTTATAAGAAGGCTTTTTTTGACGTATAGGGCTGATTGAAGCAGGTGAATTTGGTAAACTAGGACTATGGTTTTCAGCTAATCAACTACATTTCAATACAGAAAAAAATGAGTATCTAATCTTGAACACCAGACAAAGAATAATTAACAATCCACTCTCAAACACACTGAATGATTTAAATATTATCAGAAAATCAACAACAAAGTTTTTGGGAATAACCCTATTCCATGTATGCGGAATGTGGTTGATATCGGCAGTCTGAGAAATTTCTACTTTGCTGAAATCTAGTCTATTCTACTTTAGGGCATTTCACTATGAGGTAACTCTCCAGCTGCACAACATCTATTTCTTATTCAGAAAAAAGCAGTAAGAACAATAAAAAATGTATCACCCAGGAGTTCCTGAAAACCCTTTTTTGCCGAATTGAATATTCTTTCTCTGGCCTGTCTTTATATTATGGAAGTTGCCTCCTACATCCATAAAATAAAAAACACTCTTCCCAGGCATTCGGACATTCATGTCTACCAAACCAGAAACAATCAGCTAATTTATCCAAATCATAGCAATCTCCAAATAACATCAAATGGACCAGGTGTAAGAATTTACAATAAATTATCCACTGGCTTTAAAATTCAGCCTACACACTTCAAATTTCAAAACTCCATAAAACGCTTTCTGCAAGAAAATTTATTTTATAACATTGANAATTCAGCCTACACACTTCAAATTTCGAAACTCCATAAAACGCTTTCTGCAAGAAAATTTATTTTATAACATTGACGAATTTTTAATGTAACTTTTTGAGCAAATAACATGTACTAAGACATTACATCTTGACATGTTCTATACCCTAATGGGTCCTTTGAATGAATAAACTGATTTGATTTGATTAAATGTAATAATTTTAGATCGAATTCTTTTGTGTTGTGTCAGGGACGAGTGGCGTAAGGAAAGAAGTCAGATTATTAATTGCAAAATCATTATTTTGAACTAAATCTGAAGTATTATTGGACGCATTCACATATGAAGTGTATTGAGAAAGACCACAATAACATATTGATTCAATGAAAAGATTATAATTCACATCAGTAAAGTTCAAAGGGATACAATTTTTGTTCACGTTGTCTGGATACCATCTGATATTCGGAAGATTGAAATCCCCAGAAATAACGAATGTGTCATTGGCGTTATTATTGACAATGTCAGCAAGCATAGCGTAGAAGTTATGACCTGGGGGAATATAAACACTGCACAGATTTACTTTAATAGTATTAGGATTGTAGGATCCACTGTGATCAACAATCCGTTACTCATCACACTGAAGTAGAATATACTACTTTTTCTATCACTGAATTTTTCAAATCTTCCGGGCAGTAACGTCACTAAATTTCATGAAAAGAAGAAATTCTTCAAAAATACTTTCTGTTTTTGTTATTGTATTTGATTTCAAATATTTTTTGAAGTTCTAGGATGTTCGTCATATTGTGTCTTTTTAAATCTCACTGGAATAATAAGGGTTTTTGATTTCCATCTATTTTTGACTGATAATTTTTTCCAAGTGAGAAATGCTGTAAACCTAATGGAAACATTTCAGAAAAGTATAGAGAGTATCGAGAAATATATGAATATACAAATAAAAAATATTTCAAATAAATAGAAAACATTTCACGTTTCAGTGGTCAGTGAACCGAAAAAATCAACCATTGAGAAATTTTAACAGGGTGTTCAAGAAGACAGGGCTTCAAGGGTAACTACTACATTATAATGTAATTGGTGCGTTCGCAAAATTGCATGAATGGGCCTTTAAATTGCATCCGCATCCACCTTATTCTCCAGATCTGGCCCCAGGCGACTTTTTCCCATTCTCAGACCCTAAGATAATGCTTGCTGAATAGAAATTCAGCGCCAATGAAGAGATAATCGTCGAATCTGTGGCCTATTTTGAGACTAATGGCAAATCGTACTATACAAATGGTATCGAAAAATTGTATGACCGCTATGATGGTTGTATCGCCCTCGAAGGCAACTATATTGAATAATTGAATCAAATTTTATCGAAAAAAACATGCCTTTTATGCTCAACTGTTTAAATTAGAGCAAACTATAAAATTTCAATAACTACATCATTTTTCAGGATTCAATTTTATTTTAATTTCGTGATGGTTTATCACAAGAAATTAAAAATTCATATGGTGTATTGTTTTGAGTTCCGTAAAAATGATATATTCCACACATTTATTCGCTACAATGCATTTGCAATATTTCATGAAATGAGTCTGAACAAGTTTGTGATGACACGAGATAAGCTCTCTTCTTGTATGAATGAAACGAATTATCTCCGACTATATCAGTGAACATATCAAGTTAAGATATGCTTGACTGAGCTTTTGTATCTCAGGAACATTTCTGTGTTTGTTTCGATTTGTGACTTTGTAGGAAAGTTTATTCCGATTGATCAATATCTATATATTGGAGCCTCAGGAGACACCCTACATTTTGTTTCGTAAGAGGTGACATTGGCAGATCAAGATCTTCAGATGGTGTGGTGCTGCAGGTTTTTCCGAGTTTTCCTGCAGCTGGAAAAACAAATGCGCCCCGGAGCGCCAATTAATTTTTATTGCTGTTTTATAATATCATGATTTGAATTCGAATAACGAAAAATTGTTTATCTGTATATCTGGGTAGTATAACGTTGAATTTCTAAATGGTATCACTATGAATGTATTATATCTTTTTAAGGGTAAACCGTTCCGTTACCTAACGCGTTACAGCACCAGTCTGTCTGACTTCCCTTTCTCTGATGCATACGTCAGAGGAAGGCAAACTCATCCTCTCTCGTCGGATAGTCACTCAGTATTCAGTCTGTGATGAACATATACTGTTGAGAGAATCATATAAATCTAACCAGCAAGCACGTGATATTATTCCATTATGTGAAACGTAGCTTGGAAATTATGATACTAATTTTGTGTATGACCATAATTAGTGTCATTATTTAATCCTACAAAAGTAACAATTGGCTCATGATGCTGATATATGTACATAATCAATAAGAGAGTGTATTGATAAATAACCTGTCCTTGCATTATTATATCAATATACATTAAATTCAAGTAATAACCTGAGCTTTTCTCTAGTTGAACAATTTAAATATTGAATAGTTCAACTGAGATTTATAGTTTAAGTTATCACATCTGTCGGGTGTCCCGAGACGCAAACGCTTTTTTCTCTACTGACTAATTTTCCCAATGTGAAGAGATATCATCTATATGTGAATATAAAGAATCAATTCATTGACTTTTTTCTATTTAACCTCTCACAACTTGAAATAATCACAAATCAAAATGAATATGAATTTTGAGCACAGTAGACTACTGTGCAAAGTCTATTTTCAGGGTTTGTTGACCGTGAACTTCAGATTTTTATCTGACATTTTGTCTACGACTGCGGTAAACATCATCAAAAGCGATAAGTCCACGAGTGCAGTGCTAGAGCCAAGTTTGGGTCTTCGATTTCATTTCATCGGTGCGGAGATGAGCCTGGCTTAGTTTTCATTTGAGGTTCATTCCATCACCAGTGGAATAACACCTGAGATCTGAATTTTGGATACTGTATTTTGTGACAGGAGGAAAACCAACCGCATTGATATTATTTACCGTACTTAGACGCCCATAAAAACTTTCAGATCACGCCCAAAAGAGCCGTAAGAAAGCGTCAATACATTTATTTTCTGCCGTGAAACAATCTATCAGTTCTGCTAAATGTGTTATTTGGACTAGATATATGCACTTTCATCTGCTTAACAGGATTGAATGAGTTGAAAATATCAAAGAGATTATATCCGTTTTTAATGAATAATGTGAGCTATTTCATTTGAATAAGTCAATTCTTTAAAGTAGAATTTCATTAGTTCGGACTTGCATCGTCTAATATAATATAATATTATCTGAAATCCCTGAAGGAACAAATTGAACTGAAAATTAAAACAGTAACAATTGTATTAGGCATAAAACTTCACGACGTTTCAATTATTGGTATCCACAATCGGGCGATGACTGAACTATTCCACCGAGTGATGACTATTTATAGGTCATTCGAGTGCTTCCACCAATCCCGTCTTTCCTCTTTCAGCTTCACCGGATTAGTGCGAACCGACCGTTTGGCAGGAGGTAACCGTTTTCCGCTTGATTATGGGTTTCCATACGTTGCGTATGTCTAAGCTAACTAAACTGAATGCGTCGTTAGGCAACATATATGCAGCTTCTTTGATATTTCTCTTGAACCAGTGTTCCTGCGTGTGAATGTTCTGAGCTTGGGACCGCTTGATGTTATGTTGATGAACTCAAACGTGCTCAGCTATTTCCGATTTATTGTTTTTTTCCTTGCTCTGTGTTCTTCTTGTGACCGGCAGTGCCACTTAGTTTCACCGATATGGGATTTTCCGAACTCACAGATTATCCGATCTGAAGCAGATTGGACCCAATCCTTCCTATTCTTCTTCTCCGACAATCCTCTGATGTAGGGAAGTGCGAGCACTAGTTGTAGTGGTTACTCTCCCTTGTGAGGGTCTTGCTGTCTTCTAGATGGAGTCTGTTTCACCATCATTTTGGAGTAACCTTTCCATTGAAGATTTTTTTGATGATGCATGCATAGTTCTTACTCGAAATCCTTACTTCATACTATAGAGCCCAAGAGCACGGTCTACTAAAGACTTGTTGATTACTCTTTCGGTAGATTAGTGGTTGTTGGATTCGCGATTCAGATACAGCCCATGTGAGTGGGTTTTCTTTATACAGGTGTTCCCCACTTAGAGTTGTTCTTGTTCAGCAATACGTCTGGCAATTTTTTGTGGAGGTGATGAAAAGTCTTGCACTATTGATGTGCTCCAGAAAGGTGTCTAGTTCTCCATTCCCATGATTCCATACTATGAAGTTATCGTCAACGTATAATAACCACACTCGGGTCTACTTCAATGGTCAGAGTTTCAAACCACTCTATATATATTTTGGCAATAACTAGTGAACGTGGTGATCCTTCAGGTGGAAATAGCACTTCCGTACACAGCATCCTAGTAAGTCCATGATTAAGTAAGTTTGTTCTATCTTTCAGGCCCTCCTCTTTGGATACCTTCTTCTGTAAGATTCGAAGTGCTTCTACGTTGGTGTAACGGTTGGAAAATGGAGTTTTGCACTATCCAATATCGATACTAGTAGTGGACAATGTTTTCCTCCAAATATTTTCTAATGTGAACCTGTTCACTGGAAGAAGTTGGCTACATTATGAATCCTGATTCACTATAAATCGGTGATTTCCAATAATCCGGCACTGCATCACTAATGGGCACTTTCAGGGCTGATTTCTCAGATGCAATTTGATTGATGCTTCTCTGCGCCTTCGGTTCTGGCAAGTGATTGGACCTATAACGGCAGTTATGCCGAATATGCATTTCAAGGCATGCAATCACTTGAACATTCAGTCATTTCAAACATTTTAATTGATCTTTTCATTATCAAATACCGCTCGCAATCGAAACGAATGTTACAGTTAATCGGAAAAAGTAGATTAAATTGAAATAAATGACCCAATTTTTAGGAGAAACGAGTCGATTACGCCCATGGGTATTATATTTCAATCCGGTAGCTGCTGTTTATTATGGAATTATTAAAATTTTTCGTTAACTTAATTGGAATATTGGCTAGTTATGTCGTGAAATTGATTTTTTAATAGTCTACGGCGGCAGCGTTGTTATTTATTTGGGAAATTTAAATATATTACTGAAATACCTGTGCAATTTACACGAAAATTGTCCATAATCACCTTTTCTGGTAGGATTCGAACAGGTGTCAAGTTTTGTGGTCGGAAATAAAAATATCTGATAGCTTATCGAAATTAGTTCTATTTTAATAACATCTGTAAATAGGTAGTGATTCCACAACTTTAAAATTTCAGTGAAAACCATATTGAAAAGAGGATGATATAATATCGAAAAGTATTTTGTAATGAAAAAAAGGTTTACACATCATTACTATCGCGAAAACATTGTATTTTTATGGATTCATGCTCTTTCAGTAACAGAACAATATATATCTCGGCATGATTTATAATCTATCAATAATTATTATAGAACTCTAACCAGAATTGGAAGGGTTGCGCCTCTCTCCTGGAGATGTCAGTAGGAGAATTAGAAAGTACGAAAATCTTTAGTTTTGAGCTATAAAAACACACCAACTCTGAAAAACTTTTGCCTCGATAAGGAATGAGATTAGGAATTCTTTTGGTTCATTGAATATATAATGTTAGAAGCCTTAGGGTGTGTAGACCTAGATATAGATAGATAGATAGAATATTGAGTTGTTACATGGTTCTAGGTATGTCTAATCTGTTCAAATATTATTTCTGTTCCAGACACGAGAAGTTCTATTGCTTTAGCTCTGTTATATTCAACCAAACCAGAAATTGAACTTTATTTTTCGAACCTCTCAATTCTGGTATCTCTCTGTTGAACATACCTTCAATCTAAACCCAGCAGGACTTCAAAACGAGCCTTCTTCCGTTACAGTCGTAATGGGTTTTCAAAACCAATTGAATAACTATAGAGAAAAAAATAACATACTCAAGTCACATTTATTATCTACTATAAAGAACTGTTTAGATTTCGCCTTGAGTATCATACATGTTATATTTGGTATAATTTTATATAACATACATGTTCTGTCTGTATATTCATTGAAAGACATTTTTTTGTGGCAGAGTCAATGTTCCTTACTGTTTTCTGGATTTTTGACATGAAAAATAAACAAACAAAGTTAAATTATCAGAATGTCAGTAACTTTTTGTATCCATTAATAGGCTGACAATATATGGAGATTTTTTTGAGTTTTCTGATTTTTCCCTCAACTTTTTTGAATTCGATTCAGCGGATATTGAAAAAAGATGTTTTGAAGTTTGAATCAGGAAGGATAATGAAACTCAAAATTTGCTTACTATATTAGTTACTGATTTTTCACTTGAAGTTATTAATATTTTAGTCCCCCTGTTTCCATCCAATGGCTAAAAAATTTGGTCAGGGTGCTCTTGGACGTTTTGAAACATTTCAGGTGTAATATTGTAGCAGTTATGATTGACCCGTTGACGTAAGTCACCTAAAGTTGCCGAGTGAGTTCCATAGATTGTCGTCTTCAAGTGACCCCACAAAAAATCTGACGAATTCAAATCTAGAGCCACCTTGCGAACCATTTAATCGATTCTCTTCTACCGGTTCACCAACCAGTAAATGTTTCATTCTTATACGAACTTCGATGCTGCCGTAGCCAAACGGAAAAACTTTCATTGCTGCGTTTCCCATTATTTCATCTAAGGTGTCTCTTCTCTGATTTACCACCGATCTGGTATCTCTAATCATGATGATAATTAAAAATTTCCATTGCTTTTCAACAAGTAATGGGCATTCACAATTTGTCTCTCTTAATTCTTCTACTAATTCTATCACGTCCTTTCGATTGGGATGTTAATCCAGATTTTGGCCATCAACTAACTGTGCTATAGTATTGGCGCACTTGTCATTATCATAGTAAAGTTCAATTATCAATGATTTCTCATCATTCGAATAAAATTATTGAGCAGAATAATAACTCAATATTGACCCGGATAAAATGTGAGGATTGAATTTCACCCCATCATGGTGGTGGAACTGTCAAGGGTGATAATAGGCGCATAAGATTTCTCCCATGAACAAAATCAAGAATGTTTGTGGATTACAAGGCAAATGAGTCAATGAAAGAAGTTCCGGCCGTAGTAACAAGGCTAATAGTGAAAATAAATAAATTTAGCTTATATGAATGCCTCATCTGATTTCAACAACAATAGTTGTTAGAAATCACGGTTGGAGTAAAACAGATTTCAGGATATTTCGTACCATTCATCGAAAAACTTTCATTCATAAAAATTCACAATAATGGTTTTTACAACGAATTGTGCAAAAACTTCTTGATATCATACACGCTTATGATGAACGTTGTTCCTTTTTCATAAAAGCTAAGTTTTTTGCGCTACTCTGTCCCCATAAGTAAATGAATTACTTTCGGTAGGTGAGGGCTCAATCTCTATGAATCTATGAATTCATCTTATTATTTTGTTCAAATATTAATTCCCATGAACATTTCCTATCGTCTACCTGAGTATTAAAAAATAATATATTATATTATTATCATATTTATTACATCCTTCAAGATCACAAAAAATGATATAGGATACGTCTTATAGAAAATAAAATCTATACATACAAACATAAATATAAATATACATACATATAATTATAAATATAAGTGTAAATGCAACGATGAAGATAATACATACACATAAGTATAAATGAACGCAAATAAACGTACATACATATAGGTATAGATAAAATAGTTGGCAAATAGAACTTAACTA
>WOGN01010486.1:0-10386 GCA_015342105.1 Leptinotarsa texana | reverse complement strand
TGCAAGTAATATGAATTTTTATATAAAACCAACCTTTAAAGCTAGTTCGATGAAATCTGTCTTTTTCAAAGGTATTGTTGAATTCGATATACATCAGCTGAAAATGATTTTTGATTGTACATGAAAATAACCTGGATCTAGATAACCTGGAATAAATAACCTGAATTAATTTCATCAAATCATCTACTAAAATATAACTGATTTTTTTCGTTTGAACCACCAATGAAGAAGCTATCAAATCAAAGCTCCTGCGATTGTTTTTTTATAAGTTTATACACTTTCTGAATATTTGAGAATCTGGGCAAATGCCGCAGGCGCGGACTTATGACAGTTTTCCGTTGAGAACCATACACAGAGTACCGTCTATTCACGTGGCATAATATGCCATTGTTAGATCAATGTCTGAATTAGAATTCAATACATATACTAACGTTCCTCCATGCTTGCTTGACAATCGCAATAAAAATCATCGCAGCACGCTTTGTTTGAATCTTAGAATACAGAAGTTTATTCGATAAATTATACATCGTTCGAATAAATTAAACAGTTATTGATATCAAGTAGGGAGGAGTGGGGCAGTAGGGAAATGGTTTCGATGATATTCAAAATGATTCGAGTCATTCTGGTCGTGAAAGTCATGTTATTATATAGTGTCACCATAAGGGAAACTTTTTTTCCGAAAAGATTCAATGAAGTTTAACTTCGGCACTTGTTTGTGCTTTAAATTTAACTTAAAATGATGCGGCCAAGTGCGACCCACTAACGTTCAGTGTTTGTCAAATTCAACTTATTTTTTGAAAAAAATTGAAAAAGTGCATTTCTAGATTGAATTTAACAATAACTGTATCCTAGTTGCACAAAATTTGGCATATGGATATAAAATTGCCGTAGACACAACTTTTCCAAGTAACTTTTTGTTAAATTCGATCTAGAAATGCACTTTTTCAAAAAAAAAAAAAGTTAAATTGGACAAACACTGAACATCAGTGTGTCGCAATTGGCCGCATCATTTCAAGTTAAATTTAAAGCACAAACAAGTGCCGAGGTTAAACTTCATTGAAACTTTTCGAAAAAAAAAATCCCATGTGGTGCGCACTTCAATGGTGACACTGTATAAGTCAAACCGAATTTAACTAAAACTGATTTTCACGAAATTGTTATTGGCTGCTATATGAGATTACTGAAGAAATATCAAATTCACAAATTTCATTACTTCGGACTTGGTTGGTTTCGGAAAAGGAGAGATCATCGCTGACACCGCAACACAGTAAGCCCCCTCACTTGTATGAACTACCTAAAATTCACAGGCAAGATGTTCCGTTAAGACCGATTATCAGCTCCAGAGATCTAGCTACTCAAAACTTGTATAGATTTTTACTCCCCATAAAACAAGCATTACAAAGAAAAACGTCGTCTTTTGTGAAGAATTTAAGACCGTTCCGGTCGAAGAAGCCCTCCAAATCATACAGAGAAAGCTATCTGAAGACGGGGACCTGGAAGATAGAACGAATTTTCCTATAGAAGAAAATATGAAATTACTAGGATGCTGTGTATAAAAATGTTATTTCTAACTGAAGGTTGAATTCTTTACACAAGATGAGGGACGGCCAATGGGATCGCCACTTTCTCCAGTCCTAGCCAACATTTATATGGAGTGGTCTGATACTCTGGCTATTGAAGAAGCTCACAAGAAACCTCGTGTCTGGTTGAGATACGTTGACGACACCTCCATAATAGGGAACCATGGAAATACTGAAATAGACGCCTTCCTGAAACAAATCAACAGCGTAAGATCTTCCATAACTTTGACAACGTAGGTGGAAGTACACAACGAATTGCCATTCTCAGACGAATTGGTGAAGAGGACCGACACTAAGTGGGAAACATCTGTATACCGAAACCTGACACACACGGGACAGGAGATGAACCACGAATCCAACCACCATCAATCGACTAAAAGAGGAATTATCATGACTCTATCAGACCGTGATTTCGGGCTCTGTAATATGAGGGAAGGTGTCGAGAAGGAACTAGACATCATCAAAAATTATCTTCAACGGAATGGCTACTCCAAAGCGACGGCGAAAGAGACTTTGGCTGAAAGATAGCAGGAGCCTCGCAAAGAAGGGAAGCCTTTTTTGATAGCTACTACTACATCGTCCTGCGGAAAATCCTGCAAGATCTTGATTTTATTGATTACTCCTGTTACCAATGTTACGCGTTACTTTCATGAGAAAATCAGATGGATGATAAGAATATTAAGAGTGTCTTTTGTTTTTGTAATAAACTTGACTAGTAAATGCACTATCAACTCTTCATTTTAAGATGAAATTCTGAAAAAATTGCTATACAAAAGGAATATAAATACTGTATTATTCAAAGCAAAATAAAGGACATCAAAATATGTTTTATAGTGTGATTTTCAGTACGAAAACAATCAGACCGTCTTATTCATTCAATGAATTAATTGATTGAATGCGTGAAAAATATTCAGACAGGTGTGTCAGATCGGAAGCATCAGTATCAATTACCGAGCAGACTATTATTACCGCAAACACTTTAAGATCTCACAATCACCATAATAACCTTTTCACAGGTTCTGAATCTGGACTAATTTGAGATTTCTACAGGTTCTGTAGTGTATAATTTCACCCGGTGAGACGACGAAATTTGCATGTTCTGAAATATCTCATTATCGCTATTAAATGCGACCGCAGCTGCCGAATTTGTAACGTGGTGGTTTGAATGTTAATTTGGATGTGAAATCACTGAACACTGGTTTTTGAAAGAATCCGTTTACATTGAACACTCTAGATTTTTGTATTCACTCGAATAATTGATCTTTTCGAAACGAGGGAGACGAAAATCGAGAACATATCTAGGAATTTCTTGTAATTTCAACAGATCGTACGACAAAAAATGACTTTTCTGTAAATTCACATGACAGTACGGAAAAATACGTACAGTAGGTAAAATTACGTAAATAGGTGAATAATAGGTAAGTAGGTAGATGAACGAGTTCTTTAATTCACATTTATTCCACCGATTGATTTAAGTAATTCATATCAAACGAAATTTGCAATGGGGATACCTGTTTTTCAATTAAGTCTTATTAAACCCAAGTTATTTTAACAACACTCGAACTGAAACGTGTATTTGTTACCTCTTTGCAAGATCTACATATTTTTGTAGACTTTGTTTCGAAATTAATTGCCGTGTTCTTTCTTTGGAGGATCCCTCCTTTTGTTTGTATGACGTTGAAGAAGTAGAAAGCCAAAACTTTTCTTTCCCAAAAATTCATTTCATGTCCTTCACTTTTGTCTGGTCCTCATCTAGAATGTAGTTTCTGTTCTACTTTTTGAAGGGTTATATATGATAATATATAACGATAAGGAAAACATTGTTGTTAATTTCTCCGTACATAAAAAACAAATCAACATATTCATCAGTAGTCCACAGCAAAATCATAGAACTCTATTTCAATAGATGACCTGACATTCGATTCATTGTGGATGACTGACTTTACTGTAATTTTTCAGTTCTAAGGTTATTGTCTATTGAAGTGGAATTTTTGATTGATATTCTATAGTATTTGACTTGATTTCCCATATGGATGTCATCAAGGATACATATATCCTCTACGGGATCAAAATTTCAGTTAAATTATTTTGAATATGTTGAGAATCAAATCATTTCTTTCTCATTAGGAACTGAATTCGTTTAAAATAGTTCTGAACTTGACGAATAGCTCATCTATGAACTTACCAGATATTTGCGCATCATCCGCAAACATAGATGAACCCCTGAGGCAGTTAAAGGTTCACTTTTTTGAGATTTCTAAACTGATCAAACTGGTTTTTTAAGAGTATGTGCTACGAAGAGACAAACAATTTTCAGCAACTCTTGTTTGAAACTCAAATATATCAAGATAAGTCAGCTATTCTAATAAGATATCGATTGAATTCGGAACAAGGATTCAATCTGTATCCGTACTATTCTGATTCTGGCTCTATAAGTCACTCTCTTTACATTTTCAAGTAACGTCTGTGTGCTTCATCGGTGTGAAGAAGATGAATTGACTCAGATCGAGGGTGTGAGTTTAAGACACCTGGTGCGAACTATCCATCAACATTTATCCATTTATAATCACTGTTATTCAAAGAAAGAATACATGTGCAGTCAGCGGCGTACAGAAAATGGTTGCTCAAGAAAACTTTCCAGAAATAGAAACGAAATTACTGCACTCTGATGATTCCTCATTCAATACAACCGAATCAAGCATGGTTCAATAACGTTCAGAAACAATTTATTCAATTGATTGTCTAATTGATTGTAACGGAGAGAGATACTTACCTATGAGAAAATCATTATTTTGAAAAAAAATCTTGAAACTGTCATCTGCAAGATTGATTTCTTGGAGGTATCTTGCATGAATATCAATCGTGGTATTAGCCAGGAAAATAATTGCTTTTCAACAGGCATTTATCAGAATCCACTGTATTGATGATGATGATTATACAGTATCTACTCCATATGGTACAGTATCGTACAAACTGCTCTATTGAGCTAATATCTACGATGTCTTTCAAATATCAATAGGCACGCACGCACAAAGCCTAATTAGATAAGTCGATTATTTTGGAAATACAAGTGTACCTTGAAAATATTTACAATGCAGTATTACTTCTGGGAAGGTAGTAGGTTTTATTTTTGTCTCTCATTTTCTGTTTGTGTATAATGTGTTGAAAGAGTTTTTTTTTCGATAGATCAGAGCATATACTATGAATTACATCTCTGTCAAATGAAAAACGGGAAACATTATAAACTAATCACAATATCAATCACACAAAATCTTTCGTGATATGACTCTTGTTGAACTGAATGCTGTCATAAACATATTTACGTTGTTTGAAGGTGATTGACAATGTTTCATGATGAATTTCACTAGTTTGGACTTCCATTGTCCAATATGTAAAATAATATTTTACAACTGAAAAAGAAGAATTAAAAATAAATAACTGGAAATACCAATTATATTAAGCAAAAATAACCTGAAATGAAATAATAGTGAAATGAAATACAAGTAAAATCAAAACGATTGAACAAAAAATAAAGAAATACAAATAAATATAAATAAAAAAAATTAAGAGATTCCAAGCCACGTTAGTTCACGACGTTTCGATTGTAAGTATCCACAATCGTCTTCGGGTGATGACTGAACTGATTTCTCCAAGAGATGACTATTTATGGGTCGTTCGTTTGGCAGGAATTGGCCATTTTTCGTTCGATGATGGGTTTCCATATGTTGCGTATCTCTGTTCCTCTCTGTGTATGATCCAAACATGGTCTGCTATTCCTGATTTTCGTAATAAGTCACTTGCCTTATTGCTTCTTCAGTATCAATCTGGAAATAATTACAAGATGAGGTACTTTGGAAAATTCCCATATTTTTTTTGTGTGAAGAAGAAGAACTAGGAAGTCAAAACCTTCTTTTCTTTCTAGGAGATTCTTGACATTTTCATTCTTTCAGTAAGTATTCATATCAATAGAAAAATTATGAAAATATCTCTTTTTCATTCAGTCCAATTCATTCATTTTCTTCCTTTCTTTTCTGAAGTTCTCAGTATCTATGGAAAACTGGAAAACCAAAAATGTCAAATATCCTTTACACTGTATCGTTGATGAATTCACTTCTTTTTTGTCTATAAATGAAGGAGTCATGTTCTGTTGTGGCCTTTTCAATGATGGTGTTTCTAGTTTCCAATGAATATAGCACACACAATGAGATGGAAACATCAAAAATGAAGCAATTTACTTTAAGAACGAAACACCTTCGCAATGTTCCTTTTCCGAGTAGAACGATATTTATGGCTCGGACTTTTTCTCACACATTATACGTTCGAGCAAAGCTAGGAGGAAATCCCACCCACACAATTATGAAACTATTACGAAAAAATCTATCAATATAATCAATGGATAAAACACACCTTCGTTTATTAGTTGTAGGAGGTGCTGAATGTTTCTTCTCAATCCACATTTAGGATGCAATGTGATCATACGCAGTCATTTATTCATATAACTGATGTGTAAAGGCATATGATCTCTCTGATATTTATGTTGGAATTATCTAGTAGGCGGATCGCTCATGAAAAACCGAATATTCAAGTTTTTTTCGTAAATAACGATGTTCTTTACTTGTCAAAGTAACATCAATAGATGTATAGATTAACTGATATGTTGACAAAATTATTTTGTAGATGAATGAACTTTCAAATTGTTTCACTATACGTACATCCTAGTTTTGGATCAATCAATGTTCAGTGCGTATAGTCCAGGTCGTGCTAGAAATCGCACTTTGAAAATTGAGACCTCTTTACATTGACAAAAAAATACATATTCAAAAAAAATAATATAATATTAGAAAAAAAAAATCAGAATATTTACAGTTGGTAGGTTTTTGTATGATTGTGTTCAGCTTGTTGTAGGGAATACCTGGGGTGGCTGATGAGTTGTTGGTCCTGAAGAGGGCTGCATCTGCTCTGGCTGTTGATAGATTTAACGCTCACGTTGAAGTGCCTCTTTGATTATGTTATATAGGGAAGTCAAATACTAAGGAACAAATCAGGCCAGAGAAACGAATTCTCTCAAGTTCGCATTAATTTCTCAAAGAGTCTTATGAGCACCATATCTGATTTTCAAGTTTTTTATAGATTTTTTTGTGCCTTTCCAATCCAGTCTGTTAAAAGATGCATCGTGAGTCGGCTGGCTAAAAAAATCCTGTAAAGACCCGCAAAACTATATTTCTATTTGAATAATAAAGGTCATAGCTGTCTCTCTAAGGCTAGTGGCGCCTATCGGTACTAGTAAAACATACTGAGATATCATCTACGTATCTGTACCAGTATAAAAAACTGTTAGCTAACTGATTATTATGGATTTCATACTCTATGTTTCACTCTCATCCACTAATTGGATGACCCTACAACTATGTACCAGAAAAAGGTTAAGGAAACTCTCAAAACGATAGAATTGTTGACGAATGGAAAAGATATATGTAGAGCATTGATCATGAATCCACAACCACCAAAAATGTATCCCTTTATTAAATTACACAAAACAAATTTCCCGATTAGACCAGTGGTGTCGTTTTTAACGGCACCTACCTTGAAAATCTCAGAAATCTTGATTAAATTGATTCGAACCTATACCAATCTGAAGCCAAAATTCAGTATACATAATGCTTATCAATTAATGGATAATATTGAAAACGTGATTCTTCTGGATAACGCAAAATTATTATCGTTTGATGACCAAAATTTATTTCCCAGTATTCCGCCAATTGAAACAATTGGACTAGTCGGGTGTCTCTTAGACAAAAACCACGTGAATCCACTGATAAAACAGAAAATTGTAGATTTACTTACCATTTGTCTATCTCAAAATTATTTCTAGTTTGACGGAAAATTCTATTCATGCAATGAAGGACTAATAATGAGGGACCCTTTGACTCCCTTGCTGGCGGAAATTTTCATGGATAACGTAGAGTATGAAATCCTTAATAATCAGTTAGCTAACAGTTTTTTGTACTGGTACAGATAGGTAGATGATATCTTAGTATGTTTTACTGGTACCGATAGGCAATTAGGCAACTTCATTGAATCTGCCAATTCCATCCACCCGTCAATAAAATTCACCACTGAGAGGAAGGTGAATAATTCAACAAATTACTTTGACTCGACCATTACGAAAAATAACAATAAACATGAATTTGCAATTTTCCACAAACTATAGTACACAGACATTGTCATACATTATTCCTCCACACACCCTTACCAGCATAAAGTGGCTGCATTCAATAGAATGCTCCACAGATTATTGAATATTCCACTGTCTGAATTTGATCAAACATATCTCGGTTAATAACGGTTATAAAGTAGATATTATAAACGCCATTCTTTCCAAAAAACATCAAAAGCAAGCCATGGACTTGGTCTACCCATATTCAAAATTCGATAACGTCAGTTATAGGATATTGGCATATGTGGGTGAACCAACCAGGAATATTGCCCGTTTTTTGATGAAAGAAGGCGTAAACGTAGCTTACAGAACGAATAATAATCTAAGTAAATTTAATGAAAACGATAAAGACAAAACTTCGTTGTTGGATAGATTCACAACTGTATATTGGCCAAACAGAAAGAACATTTTCCCAAAGAACTAAAGAGCATAGAAGTAGTTTTTTATACAGAAAGACCAATTCCACATTTGCAAACCACCTTTTAGCAGAAATACATGAGTTCAATCATGTATACGATGTGTTACATTTAGAAGAGAAGAGTTTGAAACTCAATCTTCTAGAATGTTTAGAAACCAATAGAGTCAGGAATTCGGGTAATTTACTGAATGATCAATTAGAATTAAAGAACTCCCCATTACTGAATATTTTTTCAAATGTGTAAAATGGATCATAAGCTCAGGTAATTCAATTCATCAAAAACTAGGTACTAGGTAAAATTAGGTACTAGAAATTCAGGTACCTCAAATTGTAGAATAAGGTATATATAGCATTGAATGTGTGGAATTAGTTATTAAGACACGCCCGACGAAGCCATTGTATGGTGAAACACGTGTTGCGTTTTTGTTACACTGTCTAATGAAAATCACACAATAAATATCAAGTATCGACCGATTCTCTCATGTAACTTGTCAGTTTTTCAGCTATTGTACAGTGCAATCGGTTGGGATTATCTCCAGATATTGGAGTATTCACCTGCAAATTATTTTCTTTACTTCTGCATTCATTAACAAGTGTCCATATTCTTTCTGATCCAGATTTGTTATAAGACTGTGCAATTCTCTCATATAAAAGTTGTTTTTAGCATTTTCAAGTTGATGAATGTATTTTCAATTTGATTCCTTCGCGAGTTACGATCAGATTAGTTGACAATATATTCAGAAATACTATTTTTTTCAACAGAATATTGCAATTTCACGATCCCAGTGATACTTAAATTTCAATTTTTACATATCCAGCGTTTGGTAGAAGTTATCCACATCGAAAACCCAGGTCAAAATGAGAAGTCTGCAACAAGAGGACTGAATGATCTTAATTTTTCGACCAAATGAAAAAGAGGCCCGAAGTGGTCGACCTACAGTAATACAGGACGAGGAAATGAGGATCCTGGTGGAGACTGACCCATCAGTGGATACTCTACAACAACAGCAGACGTTCAGGGCAATATGGACAGAGATGAGCACTTCCTAAAGGCGAAAAATCCGCCAAAAAGACCATGGTTACTGTATGCCGGTCAGCGACTGGTTTAAATCACTGCAAGGTTCTGTAACTGGGCCAAATCATCACAGCAGAGTCCTTTTGTGAGGAAATCGACGAAATGTACCAAAAATTGCTGCAGCAACAGCAGCCTACACTGGTCAACAGAAGAAGTCGGATCCTACTCCATGACAACGTTCGTCCGCACGTTTTACAAATCATGAATTGGGCCCCACTGGTAGTGGCGGGTACTTTCTGTATTTTCAGCTTGTACTTTCAATGCTCGTCATAATGTTTCGCACAATTCGTTGGCTAAAATGAATCACGAGTGTAATGATGACTTAATAAGAGTAATAACAATACATTCATTAGAGCAGAAAAATAAACCAATATTTACCTAAAGTGAATGACAGGCACAGAGTACTACCGACAAAATCTTGTCCTTAAGGACTGAACTAGAAATATCCTTAGTCTTCAAATCGAAAAAAAAACTGTACTTAGAAAAAACAATGTTTCTACAAACGAAAAGTTGGTTGTCTAAATCAAGGGTACGTGTGTATAAGTAAATCAGTTTGTTAAATTATTCGAGGCATAAACATCCAAATTCAGGACCGTAGTCAGTTAGTTATGGAGTTTGAAAGTGAATTGCTTGAACATATTTCAAATAGTCAAACTCGTGTAGATACGTTTCGATTTCTCCCAGCGGCTATGACTCAGTCCATGACATAATTAAGAAGCAACACACAATCTTCCATTTTTTACTGCACTACCAATACAGCAAGAGGGGTTGCTTTGCCCTCAGTGGCAAAAATAACACTAAGTCACAGTATACTTAATGCAGTATTTTCACTTCGGGTGATTTTTGGTTTGATTTTCTATACGCAGACTCAGGAGTTGCATTCTCAGGTCTGCGCAAACGACGAGTTCAAGACAGGCACGCAACCCTTCCATAGTTGTCGAATTTCATGGGTTTCACCCAAACTACTGGAAAATTTGTTTGTTGAACACTACACAATTATTTTTTTACTTCTTCAAGTCCTAAATAGTACTACATAATTCAAAAAGAATAGGCTCTACAGATTATTAAATCTTTAATGATGAATTTGATAGGGAAT
>WOGN01010485.1:0-10386 GCA_015342105.1 Leptinotarsa texana | reverse complement strand
AATCCCTTCAAATGATTTCAGACAACAATTCAGCAAGTAGGTAAAATAATCTAAATTCTACCTGTTCACCGAGTGCGATTTTTTCTTTGAAAATTAACAGTTGTTTCGGTGTTGCAATGAGAATGAAGATTAATTTTGTTTCGGATGTTAAAATGTTTCCTCAATATTTTGATAAAGGACCCCGCACATTTCGTATGAAAAATGGCTTGCCTTGAATTTTGCCGAAATTTTGATATGTTGTAGTTCTTGATGTGCTGGTTGGAAGTGTCCACAGCCAAAGTTGAAAATTGTACAGTTTTCGAGATGTGAACCTTTGAATATAGATTTTTTCTATTTGTTGCAGTTTTCGCTCATCTATCGAGAGTTCTCACTTCTGGTTGGGATAGAATTTGGATGTTCAGCAACCAGAATTAGTTTTACGAATAATCTTCTTCAGTTGTAATAGATGCCGCCATCGATAGTGTTTCATGCACTGCTTCACACAATCTTGATAATCTGAGAATTTGGTGCATTTTCCTCAGGTAGGCTCATAATGGATGATAGCATCTCATAGCATCTGTATCTTTCATACCTGAGAGTACTCTCCAGATAGAATGAAGGGGTTCAGGTATTGGAAGCGAACTATTTTGCGCCATAATATGTTTTAGCGTAAGAATGGGGTGTTCCGCGAGTGGCGGACAGTGTATATCACTTTGGCCAACCCCATTAAAGTAGTGGGTCCATTTTAAGCATTTCCATCAGTCCTGAGAGTTTCATCGTTCCACCTCGAATATTACGAAAGATACGGGGGTGTTTCCATGAGAAGTGAAACAAATTCGGATTTTTCAGGACTGAAATTTTTTCAGGAAAAAAGTGTATTCGTAGTAAGTTGGTACTCCTGATCACGAATATGAAGAAATTTTGAGCCTATTTTGCCCCCTAATATGTTTTACCGTAAAAATGGGGTGTTCCATCGCGAGTGGCGGACAATGTATATCACTTTGGCCAACCCCATTCAAGTGGTAGGTGCATTTTGAGCATTTCCATCAGTTCAGAGAGTGTCATCGTTCTACCTCGAATATTACGGAAGATACGGGGGTGTTTTCATGAGAAGTAAGACACACTGTATGTATGTATAAATGCATAATATAGTAGGACACTGACAATTTCAGAAGTTTCGATGTGATGCGCTTACATTCCGAAAGCTGGTTGAAAACTACGAGATGAAAAAAAATAATGTACTACAGTATTGTACACATTGAAAACTTCTACAAAAATGTCTGCGATGGTACTTTACTTTTTTAGGAAGCGATTTCAAGCAATACTACATTAATCCTTTTCCATTTAAGTGCCTTAAACACATTGTGTATTCAATATAGATCAACATGGCCCTTCACAGTATGTAATTTTAATCAATATCTCAGAAGATATCACAGATTTGAAATACAGGAACATAGCGCTTGCGGCGTTACCGGCGGGGGCGGCGTGTGCCTTTATTGCAATATTTTGATCCTTTTTCTTATAAACAATTCCAAGTATGAAAAATCAAATCGAATTCAGCTGTCAAAAAACATTTTTTGCCAGATATCCAGATTTTTTTTGAACACCAGAATGCAACATGAATAAAATGTTTTCACACCCATTGTTTTGATCACTGGTGAAACTTTCGTATTTTTCAAAAAAGATTTAAAATTAGTTATAATTACATTTATTTTCGGGTGGTATTTTCTGACTGAAAAAATCCAATACACCGGTGTGTTTTATTTTTATTTTATGTTTTTTTTTTCAATTTTTCTATTTAGGTGAGAAGTAATGATTTTTTTGTAGGATATTTCTCCTCTTCAAGGGACCTTTCAATTTTCGCAATAGTTCAATCATCTTCTTCATAAATTCAGGTAAAACGATTAGTCAGGTATAAGGTTACATATATGATTCAAAATTTTCTCATAAAGAGCACAAATTCATTAGAATTCAGTGAGAAATCAAACTTTTGCTCATATTGTCGAAGATATCATATTGTTCAAGACCATTTTCAAGAATAGAATTAGAATACCGTTAGTTTGCATAACACTGCTTCTTTCTTAGGTTCTGATAATATAATTATGATTGCCTTGTTTGGAACCTTTGGTGTTGTGATAATATCACTGGAGTTTTTTCCCAACACCAAACCATTATATTTCTACACCTCGACCTGTGTTTCGATCACCAAGTGATCATTTTAAAGAAGAAAATCAAATTCACGCACCCATATTGAGTCGTAAGTCGCAAATCGTAAGTAATGAGACGTAAAAAGGCGAAATATTGATTTTCAATGGAAACTTACATGCACGGATCAAGAATCAAGTGTGCCAACATTATTCTTTACAACTAAAAACTGTCCACTTTCAACTGAAGGGTGGTGCAGTTATCTGTCAAAAGTCAATCACAGCAGGGTGGACTAGAATCACCCCTTAATTAGTGAGTGGCCACGTATGAAAAAAGATGTATGCGTTAATGGTTGGAATAAGGTAACTTTAGGCACGATGTAAAAGAAGAAATGTTGAATCATGAATGAGTCAGTTTGATGTTCCTCTTGAAGATGATCACTTGGTCATTGAAACACGTGTCGAAGTGTTAAAATAACGGTTTGGTGTCGGGAAAAAAACTCCAGTAATATTTTAATAAAAAAGCTGTCAGGTAAGTCATGTTACGGAATCGGCCCACAAAGATTATTTCGGAGTTTTTTACAATTCCCTTATTGTAACTACGTTATGAACTTTATTTTTCATTTGATGAGAAACATGGAAAATAAAATTCAGTAAATATCCAACGCACTCTCAATGAAGAAGAAAGTTGTAAGATACTCTTTCTCATAGTGTACATCACTTATTCAACATATTATTTTTCAATTATGTAAATGATGATTTCTAGGATTCGATACTACATATAATAAGTAGGATGAAAATATGGAAGTATCTGTGAACAAAACAAAATATTTCAAAAACTACATCTCACGATTTAATCTCCACAAACTTTATCTGAAAAATATATCACAACATGTTTCCCTAGCACAGTATCTTTATCGCTTGATAAGGCTACTGTGCTAGCGAAACATGCTGTGACATATTTTTCAAATATAGTTGGTGGAGATCAAATCGTGAGGTGTAGTTTTTGAAATTACTATGGATCTTCATCAAGTAACTGCCGAATTAATCAGAAAAAAAATTATTTAAAAATGATATTCCAACGGGCTAATATTTTGCACTACCATCACTAGAGACCTGCTAGATTTCTTCGAATAGTGACAAAATTTCAACTCACTTTTTTGCGTCAAATGTTTCCCCAAATAAAATATTTTGTCTTATGGTTGAAGGAAAGAGCCACGGTTCTTGAGATGCATACGAAATGCAACCATTCAAGTTTATTTTTCCTTCTGTCAAAGAATATTCCTGTAATATCACTTTCAAAAGTGAACTCTTTCCAGATCCAACTGGTCCAGTCACTACTGTCAATCCAGAATCCAACTTAAGAGACACATCACTCAGTATTATTTCATTCCTCATTTCAACTGTCACCTCCAATAATTCCAAGAATGGATTGCATTCCGCGGCATCTTTGGAAGTACATGGATGAAATTCTTCAGCTCTGATTATTTTATTTATTCTGGTTACTGCTGAAACCAACTCTGCAAACCGACCTATATTCCAAGGTATGTCATTTCCCAGAATTTTCCTCAAAGTTTTGAAGTTCGTCAACAAGTAAAACACTATTGTAGTGTCTGTTGGAAAACCCATCCAAATGTGGGCAGTTATTAGAATATACAGTCCTAAGTTACTGGAAAGTACACCAATCAACAGTAAAATAGCTCTCAGATAAAAACCCAGAAGCATTTTGTTGACTTCTTTCCTAAAAGAGTTAAAAGGTATTTATTATATCGGAGTCAACCTTGAAATCGAACAAAAAAAAATCCAGATGCAATTGAAAATTATCATTCTCTAGGGATAAACATAGAATCAAGCACATATATTGAATCGTAGGTCGCAAATCGTAAGTAATGAGATGTAACAAGTCAAAATATTGATTTTCAATAGAAGCTTTCATGCACGGATCAAGAATCAACTGTGCCAACATGATTCCTCACAACTAAAAACTATCGACCTTCAAATGAAGAGTGGCGCAGTTATCTGTCGAATTATTCACAGCAAGGTGGACTAAATATGACTTCATAATTACTTCATAACGTGGCCACGTTCAGCATAAAAAAAAATATGCATTAATGGTTGGATTAAGGTAACTTTAAACATGATGTAAAATAAGAAATATTGAATCATTCATGAGTAGTTGAAGATATTTTCGAGTAACGAAAAAAATGTAGAAAAGATACAATTTCCCCTGTCAAGTTTTGGGTTCAACAAAATAATCAAACCAGGGAAGTCGAATATGAGCGATGGTGACCAGCTGGAAATACAAGTTTCGACATTGACCATTGAATCATGACCTGGTACAGTACCAATAAGGAGATCTATGACAAATTGAAACAAAGCTTCTCTTATCGGATGATGGATGTAACACTTTCAGACACAGAAATCATCTAGAAGAAGGAGGATTCGGAACTATTAAAAGAGCACTGGAAATTTTGACCTTAAATGAATCCAACAGAAATTCTGCTCCAACGTACAAGAATTGCAATATTCCCTGACTTGCACGTAAAACGCCTAAGCTAGCTTAGTGTTGGTTATGTTCGAAGTGAGTGGGTCTGTTCGACCCTCTACCGTAACCCGCAAGGGTTTATTGTGCCTCACATTTATTCACACTCGGCCAAACAAACCCAGCTTCTTCACGAAGTCGAGGTGCCGAACTCTAAAAACCTGATTCGGTCCCCAGCAGGGCATACACAAAGTATATGCTCTACTGTTTCATAATTTTCCAAATAGAGGCGACACACATACTGTCTCCCGACAGTATGTGTGAGACAGTGACCTGTAAGAAGGCCTGTTAGACATCGTAGTTCATCCCTACTGTAGTCCAACATCTGTTTGGTATCAAACTTCGAAGGGTAAATAAACGCCTTGAAGTGAGCCAATCCTGGAAGATTCTGCCAGAAGTCCTAACCTAACCCAACTACTGATCTGACTCAACCTGATGGTTAGGTTAGGTTAGGTGGCGTCGGTTTTGTTAATTCAAGATTCAAAAATGAAACAAGACGGAACATTTTACAATTCAAAAATTTTCGAATAACTATTTCAGAAAGCATAATGGTATATGTGAAAGAAGACGATTGATTCTGAGCCTTAAGCACATTCTCATTTGTAAATGTTAGTTCTTAAGAGGGATATTAGTCATGTAGTAATACTTGAATCGCATTCTAGACATATTTTTGAAAATTGGGTGGATTCATTTCAGAAAAATGGAAAAATCGCCCATAACTATTGATTTTTGAAAATATCTGTTCAAAGTTAAAGAGCAACTAGGAATATCAGTCTGCGATGAAATATGTAAGTTGTGGCTATTTTAGAATATTAAATAATTTCAAAGGAACGGGAAGGGCATAAAATGTTGAATATCTTACTGTCTAGCCGCATTGATTCTATCGCCAAAAATTTTCTCCCATGTGTACATTTTGATGATTCTGATTGCTGACAACGCTTCTTGAGTTACTTGCAGTCGTTCGTCAGTTTTTGCTCCAGTTTTTTGTCTGAGGGTATTGATACATCTTCCAATGATTGCTGAAAAGTATATTCGAAGGTTGAAGTGCAATTAAATAGCATCAAGATTCAGTCAATCACCCAAATTTATTTCAAAGCATAATCTTTAATTCTAAAAAGTAGACAATAAATAATTCATTCATTCATAATTCTTGTGTATGGATTACCTAATGAAATTAGGAAAATCAAAACCGAGTGACTTTTTCTGGATTTTCGATAACAAAGATTATAAAAAAGTGAAATGTAGAAAATTATTGTCACTCAAATTGCTAGATACTGAAACTTCCAACTACTTCATATACTGCTATAATACCAAAGCTCGTATTTTTGATATCAAAAAAGTTCGAATATGGCACCCATGATAAATCCCAATACTACTGATGTGATATATGGTATATCCAAACAGTATTGTCTGGTTACAACGCTCTCACGCTTTCGTGTATCAGAAAATTTCCTGTCTTTCCCTTTTGTTATTCGTGGATTCATTGTCAATCGATCTCAAAGCTGACGTCTTCAAAAAAGAGTCATTGTGGTTACAGCTTACTTTTGCATATTTTTCCAAGTCATATCAAATCACTGAATGTTAGTTCCCTCAGTTTGTTTCGTATTTTACGATTCCATTTTTTCTTCATCTTTGAAGCAATAATAGCCATTGTTTCATGTTGTTCAAGACGAAGATTTTGTTGAGATTCCGATATTGCTCTATATTTTTTTTCAACTCTGTACTTCAATTCGTTCCATGAACTTCTTAAATAAAACTCGCGCTTCATCAATCACAAATTTTCAAATCTGTTTGAACTCCTGGAGTTTGGTAGATCCATTTGAGATGTTACTATCTACAACTTCAAAGTTTTCACAGTTTTGATTTGTAACTGAAATTTGATGAAAACTCAATTCTTTTATATTCAATTTTATTTGAAGAGTGTCAGGTGAATTTACCTGTTGTTCAAGACGGTACTTTATGGTTTTGGAATTCACTTGGAGAATGTCGAAACTCAAGACACTAATAAAATGCACTGCGAAACATTGTTAAATACCTTCATACAAACGTTGAATACTCGGTACGGACCCGGAACCAGCGACTTATTCCAAGGATATGAGAAGACTATGGTCAAGCTTACCAAAGAAGAAACTCATACCAAAGAAAGAACTCACCTCAGCTTCTTTGGCAGAGCTAGAGACAATAACATCATACCCAAAGTGTTTCTGCTGAAATCGCCAATCCCAGGAGAGAGAGCCAAATGCATATTGGACAATGTCTCAAATCAATTAACACCGTTGGAAGAGGTCAACCCTGATGCAGGATGCTACAGAACGATTTGAAGAAATAATAAGAGAGACATTGGAAGAGAATCGTGGCCCAATCTTTGCTAATATAGAGAACTCCCGCAACAAGAAGTGGGGAAAGTTGGTGAGAAAACACTGACCAAATGCAGACAAAAAACAGAACAACTATGAAACCTCCAACGTCATCAACATAAGTTGTCGCCCGCTCATAGACATAGAGGAATCCTTGTTGAGAAAAGGTCTGAACTTCGTCAATTCACAAAAATCTGTGCCCACTTTGGAAATAATAACTGCAGTGAACTCCACCAAGAAAGAAGACCACATCAGAGGATTGTCGGAAAGGATAAGAAGGATTGGGTCCAAGTATAACATCAGAACCAGTTTCAGATCTGGGAACACTATTCGTAGCAGCCTCACGAAAACCAGGCCACCAAACTCGGGCTGCGATTCCAAGAATTTCATTTACCGGATACCCTGCGAGTGCGGAGAATCATACATCAGTGAAACTGAAAAGCCACTGAAAGTTCGCATTGCCGAGCACAAAAATCACAATCAGCGAGGAGAAACCAGCAAATCAGGAACAGCAGAGCATATTTGGACTTATCAACATAACATCAAGTGGGCTCAAGCTGAAATCTTTGTTTGGAATCTTTTAATTTTTAATGTTCATCTCGTGTTAATAGATAATTTTTGTTGGTTGTTACTTGTATTTTATCTCTTTGTGAGTTCAGTATGTTTGCACAGTATAATTGTTATTTTTTCAGCTAATCATTTTTGATTTTTCAAATCAGATATAAGTATTTCAAATCAATTTAAATCATATTAGACAATGGAAGTTCAAACTGCTGAAATGCATCACGAAACATTTTCAAATAAACAATAGAAATTAGTACTCACCTTGAATAGCCAACGCAGCAATCAATATTCCTATACCAAATAATGAAGTAATTCCGACTTTTGCAAATATCAAATAGGAAATTAGAATTATCTGTACCAAACCGCTACTAACATCGTTGATGATCCAAACGGATTCCTTGAATGTTTGTACATCTTTTGTAATCAAAGTCACAATGTTACCTACCGTTATTTGTGATAAAGTACTAGATGTAAGTTTCAATGATTTTCTGTAGAGTAACGAGGTGAAAGAAGTCTTTATTTCTACTCCCAGCTGTTGAACACACAATATGTAATTGTGAAGGTAGAGGCGCTGACACAACTTCAGACATATCATCATTACAGCATAAAAGTATGCATCATATATTGTCATCTCGGTCTGTCCTGGTTTGAAATACGAGATAAGATTGGTGATTACATATGGTTCACAAATGCTAAAAATTGTTATACAATTATTCAAACCATCATATACAGTAGTGGTGCTTATATTTGAATCCTAGTTCAGGATTAATACTTAATAATGCACTTCATGTTATGTATTTAATGTGTTTGAAACGTTTACGATAATTCAAAGACATCAGAAGCATGTCTCTTGTTCCTTGATTGTGCAGAGCTTCAGTAACTCATAATACCTATACGGTGCGGACGTAAATAATCTCCCCCACTCAATTTTCGTACAGAGCAGAACCAGGGCTACCGGAACTAGTGTTTTCGTACTAGATCTAATGATTTTGGCCAATGTTCAGTACGTCAGTGTTACATGTAATATATCTAGTACGTTTTCGCAAATGATTCATATTTAGTATAATTTTTAGTACAAATGAGAAGCTCTTGTCAAAATCGTCAATTGTCCTGTCAATTACCATATTGGAATTGTAAACAAATGAAAACCACGGTAAAAAGTGTTTTCCATTTTGGTAATGTAAATTATGATAATGGACCAGTAACTTGTGAATTGTAAATTATAATTAATAATCATGTATCAATACGTTTTATTTTTGAAGGTTTGTTATACGAGAAAAAAAATCAGGTTGCTTTAAAACTAGAACCGGTCAATGACAATGAAAGTATTATTTTAGAAATTGACAGTGATATTAGCCAAGCAGAATTAGATATTAGAGACACTTAATTCAACCATAACAACGATAATATGTTAGTTAGTTTCTATACAGTTAGTTTCTATACAGGAGGTGTAGTAGAGATCCATTTGTTTTGTTGGTAAGTAATAAACTTCTACATCGCTCAACCGACCGAGATGAAACTTGACATGAATAAAGTAATTTTTCATATAGAAGTTTATTAGGCTATCAAATTTTCTGTAACTCGCCACAAGATGGCGCTGTAGAACTATTTTTTAAAAGCAATGTTCTATAACGCTGCGCACGCCTGAGTTCCTTGATTTTGATTTTGTCAAAACATTGGAACAGCAGCGATATAGCAACATAGTACTAATATGATATAAATGAAAATGGATGTTGGTTGGTTGGTAAGTGATGAACTTCTACATCGTTCAACCGATCGTGATGAAACTTGACATGTATAGGTAATTTTTCATAGACAAGGTTATAGGCTAGAAATTTTTCTGTAACTCGCCACTAGATGACGCTGTAGAACAATTTTTTGAAAGCACACGCCTAAGTTCGTTGATTCTGATTCTTTCAATACATTGGAACAGCAGCGATACAGCAACGTAGTACTAGTATGATATGAATTGATTTGAAATAGCGAAAAGAATCTGTATAAAATTTTTAATGTTCATCTAATACTAATAGTTTGATTTTTTGATCCTTGTTTGTATTTTATTTCTTTGTAATTTCAGTTTTTTTGCTTAATATAATTGTTATTTTTTCAGCTGACCTCTTTTTTAATTTTTTACAAATTTTTTTCGGTATTTCTGATAAATTTATATCATATTGGATAATGGAAGTCCGAACTAATGAAATCCTTTATTTTTGAACTCATTTCAAACATTTCGTAATGTTTCTGGGTAATTTTAATAAATGTTTTGATAATTCTATTTCAAAATTTCTATATTATTCCAAGTTGCCCAACATAAACTTCCAATTCCTTACAGCCCCAAAAAAAATCGGGAGAAGTGAAATCTGACGAAGTAGCAGGCAGTTTCAACGGACCGCGACCACCAATCCACATGCCTGGAAACGTGTGATACAACTAATTCCTTACAAGTCTTTAAATGTTGGCACACCATTTCGTTAAGAAACAACTGGATTTTTTAATTCATCTTCATTTTTGTTCGCAATTTTTTGAATCTTCGAGTAAATCAGGTTTTGAAGACTTGAACATAACCGGCCAGATTTTTCTTCAGATATTTGGGACCAACAATAGGATTAAGAAGTAAGTGCAACGTTAGGACATTTTTTCTGTGGTATTTCTTGACAATGATTATTGAGACACCTTTCGCAGTGACAAATATTATTATGCTGCAGGCAACCAGTGATGCAATTGTACCCAGATTTGTGTTTAATAATCCCTACAAAATGCAAATGAAACAGAACACAGAGTCAGATGGTACACATGCAAT
>WOGN01010484.1:0-10387 GCA_015342105.1 Leptinotarsa texana | reverse complement strand
TATCTTTAACTTCTGTAAAAAAGTATTGTTCTTCCCATTCCGAATGAAAGTGGTATGTCTTTACCTTCTTACAACTGCTTGCCATAATATTATTTTTGTTGTTCTCTACAAACCCAACCGCTGGACGTTGGTTACGCGTTCAGTTTTAAACTAAGCGCAATGTCGCCGCGCCGTGCGTATTTATCCCGTTCAAAGAATTCCAGATCGTTCTCGAACACCAATGCGCTGGTCCGAATGGTTGGTTCTAGCCGATTCTACCTTGATAGCATCAGCAATAAATCGCTCACCACAACGCTGCCGATGTTTATGTTTAATATTACGACAATTAGATTTTTTTGTGGAATTTTCGGAACGGAAATTATGTACATAATCGTACTTATATGACAATACAATGGTACTTATACGATACAATCGTACTTATACGATAGAATCGTACTTATATGACAATAATATAACACATGGTCTGAAAAGTTCCGGGTCTAAGAAATAGAAAGCTTTTTTTTGTTCAAAATTGGCTCTATTCTCTCCATCAAGAGCCACACTATCATTTCAGCGCCGCTCTAACATTTTAATACCACTTTTGTAGAATGATTTATCTTTTGCCTCAAAATAGGCCTCAGTTTCAGCAATAACCTCTTCATTCAAGCGAAATTTCTTACCGGTGAGAATTTTTTTGAGCCAGGAGTCGCTGGGAGTCAAATCTGGCGAATACGGTGGATGTAGGAGCAATTCGAAGTTCAATTTATATAGTTTGCCATTCTTTTCATTGACTAGTGACACGGTGCGTTCTCTTGATGGAACAAACTTTTTTCTTTGCCATATGTGGTCGTTTCTTTGCAATTTCGCCCTTTAAATGCTTCACTAACGCTTAATAATATTCACTGTTGATTATATTTTCCTTCAGAATATAGTTGATGAATATTACACCACGCACGTCCCAAAATACCGAGGGCATAACCTCTCCAGCCGATTTTGTGCTTTTTGGCGCTTTGGACGAGGTTCACCAGTTGCTCTCCACTCAGATGACGATTGTTTTGATTCCGAAGTGAAGTGATGGATCCATATTTCATTCATTGTCACATATCGACGCAAAAATTTCGGTTTGTTATGTTTAAACATGGCCGAACACTGCTCAGAATCATCAAGACGTTCTTGTGTTTGGTAACCAGTGAGCTCGCATGGTACCCAGTATGAACAGAGCTTTTTCATTGTCAAATGCTCATGCAATATAAAGTCAACACGTTGTTTCGATATCTTCACAATGTCAGTTAACTCACGCAACTTCACTTTTCCATCATTCAAAACAATTTTGTGGATTTTTTTGTTTTCTAGAGTTGCTGCCTACAAGTTTGGTACCTTTATTTATGCATTAATTAGATCAACAAACGGATGGTTCAATAGCAACAAGATCAACAGAAAAGCAAATTTACCTGTTAAACAATTTATTTGCCACTTTCAAAAATTGATTTTCAGAAAGAAACATTACCGACTACTCCCTCTTTATAATCTTCAGAATCGGGTAGCGTATTAAATAAATTCTGCAGCTCAACGTCAATAACACTTTTTTTGTTCTTGTTGAATGATTGCTCGATTTGAATTAAAAAAGGAATATTTTCAGTAGATAGTAGTTTTTTAGGAAAAAACTTTTCGGGTTTCTAATTCCGTATAAGTGACAGAAATTGAAAAATGTGTAGAGTATGCTCGGAAGTTTCTGTCAGAAACAAACTGCAAGAAAAAACCCTGTCGGGACAACTATTTTCATATAAACATTGAATTGAACAAATTTACTTTTCCTATTAGGTTTGTATCCCAAATGTTCCTTATGGAATTCAAAACAGATATCAGTCATAGAGACGCTACACAAGTATAAAACTTCATTTACATAAAGCACTATCATACTTTTTTCCCTGCTATAAACATTGTACGTTTCTTGGAAAAATAAATTATTATTATTATTTGGTATTATTATTATGGTATTCAATTTATTCCAAACCATAGGAATTTCATTTAAATTAAAAAGTGAGAGAAAAAACTACAATAATTTTTTTTTATGACGATGTATGAATCGTTCACAGAAGTATTATTTTCTTGTATTCCTTTCTTCCTGTCTTTGGAAGTTTCTCTCATTTTTTGATCAATTATGGAGAAGTACAAAGGCAAAAAGTTTTGAATCGATATTGAAACTCATGGAGAAATATGTAATTCAACCCAAGCATTCAACAATATGGTTCCAAAACCAAAAGTCAATTGAGGCCCTTCTGTTGATCTTTGCTTCTGTAATAATACAATCGAGAAATAAGTAGCATCTCAGGATCTGATGAAGCTTTACTTATATTTGAGAACTTTGATGGTAAGATTTGTCACCGTTTTTGCTTGTGGCTCTCCATTTTCCTCAAACTGTTCTCTATAAATAGACATTGATGGTTCTCTCTCGAATACCCTTCACCGTCAATGCAAGAATTCCTCAAGAATCCATATTGTCTCTAATTGTTTTTCTATTGTACATAAACCACCTTTCGGAAAAGACCAGAAATTCTAATAGGTATGGCTTCATTGACCACAGCAAACTTGTCTCAACTTTCCATTTAGATACTCAAATATCAGCTGCCAATTTACATATTCTCCGACATAAAAATTTAAATTGGAATAAATTTCGTCTTGGTAAGACGATATGAAAATATGAATCCCCAGGCTTCAGTTTTTCTAAGACGGTAAAAGTGGCAGAATTGGACATAATTTCTGTCAAGAAGCCTTTATCAACGGCTTATCAACGACGATGAGGCAACCGATGAATTCTTCTGGTTGTCCTTGAAGCAGGTCTATAGAATTTGTTTGGAACTCCTTTGGTGAGGGTGTGGCTTTGTTTCTATTGGTTGAATTCAATCATTGATACGACAGCAATCAGGTGGACCAGATTTCATTAATGACGATTCCCTCTTCCTTACAGTTGAAATTATTTTTCTGCTTCTGAATCTTTATGGCCGCGCTATATAGCCTTGCATAGTAACCCTGAGTTCTATCGAGGATTTGGGACTCTTGAAACGCGATAACGCTAGTACCTTCACCAAGTGAATATTCCGCTACTGCTGATAAATCGATATGCCCCAAGCGACAAATTATTTTGTCTTCAGAGAGCCCTGTTCTCATATTTCTCCTGGTGGTTACAATGGAAACCGATCTCCACAGCTTCAAGGGATCGGATTGTTGCTAAAGGACCGTTGGACCTAACTTTGATGCACCGTGCTTCTAGTGGGCATTTTGTATATTACACACATTGTATTGTTACTTTTGAAATCATGCAAAAAATCGGTTTACTAGAGCTCGTATCTTAAGAAAATATATCTCTACTTCGCCATCATTGATTATATACAAGAGGAAACTTTCTAAAAACTGAAGAAAGTAGAGTTAACAAATATCAGTCATATTTAAAGGTCATTGACAGATGGTTTTTCTAGAGAAAAAGTCTATCTGAAACAACTATTTTCATATACGGATATATAATTTCACAGAAATCACTTTATCTTTCTTTAAAGTGAGCTCAATAATTTTTATTTGTAACCACATCAGCTTCAACAGTTAGAACTACGATTCGATTCAATTCTTGCACAATGCTTTTCTCATAGTTGTGTTTGTGGCATAACATAATCTAGTTCATCATAATGGCATTTCGAAAATATTATACAGATGCACGACAGAATTCATCCAGTTTGAGACGAAAATTGATTCTTTTAAATTGGATTTTTGAATCAATGCCTACTCTTTCATTACGTTGTTTTGTGTTTTCCTTCGATGATATCTTTCAATTTCTATTGTAAATGTTTGATGTACAAATCTTTAAAAACACGTCATTTTTGTGCAATTCAGTATCCATAAAAGGAATTAGTTGTTACAGATGAACTGTTTCCGGATGATATATCCTTCCTTCTTAATTTGCGAGTATATCCCTTTGTGTTAAATCTAACCCACACTTGAAGGGCCGTGCTCTCCTTAATTTGTTTGTAGACTCTCAAATCGAACATTTGATGCTCACTACAGGTCTTTTAGTGTGCCCCCTTACAGTATATATTGTGAAAAATTGTATTAGCAATATTCATTTTCCGTCGTCTGATTAAACCCCCACGTGGGGCATGCACCTGTTATTGCAGCAAAATTGTTAAATTGTTCAATGAACAATTCCAAAATCACAGCACAAAATATTCACTTAGTCTTTTATTGTAGGCCTAATTTTTGATAATTGATTTAAGCAGATTCGGGGACCATCATATGGACCCTCATCATCACACAATGGTTATGTCGGAAAGGTTAGCTTGGACCGGGGAAAGGGCAGAAGCAAAACGGCCTAAATTGGATATAAAAGTGGAACATGATGAAATCAACGACCGATACTGTTTTCCAGAAGCTGTTAGGACATGCAAAGATAATTTATCGTAAGTAGACTTTTAATGTTTTACTTTATCAGTTATTTGGCAAAGTCCCATCGCAAAAGTCTGAGATGGAATATGGTTTACGGTTTTCTTCGTAGGTTTGACAATAATTGAACCACACTGTACAATTGAATTCAAATTCGTTTCACTACTGAACTGAAAATACATTACAAAACCACAGTAAAAATCAACCAGTAAGTCCACTCCTACTACTTTCATTCTTAAATTCGCAAAGTTTTTGGTGACCTCTAAACAAAGTGCGAAGACAATTCCGTTCTTTTACCATAGGCGTGCGCTCATATAATAATGTCTTTTTTATATCTCCCATTTTCTAATTACTTAATAATAAAACAAATAACAATAACCAACTATAAAACTAAAAAACATTAATAGCAGCAGCGAATAAACTAAACACAATATCAATTTCCGACCGTTAATTATAACTATTCCGATGCCAGTGGTACCGTCGAATCCTACGATACTACAGCACTGAACGCGTTGGATGAGAATCTCATCCTAAGAGCAGTTGAAGATCCCCGGCAACTCGGGCGGATCACTGTGACAAAAACTACAGACTATTGCTTGAATTTGCATTGGACTTCCCGAATTAGACCCCATATGAACCCATGAAACACGGCGTTTTTGAAGTTTCAAGAGAAGACACAAGTAACGAGGCCCAATACATTAGTTAGTCTTTCATTAAACTGTTCGGATTAACTTCGTATAGACTAAACTAATAAACAATATACAAGGTAGACCATCGAAAACATGGAGGTTTTGGTTACTAATCTTGCAAATTGGAAAAAACGCCCAGACAGGTCGATTTTTATTGGGAGAGGGACAGTTTTTTTCCCCATTTACAGGGTCGTCACTTCAACCCCGGAGCAGAGGGGTGAACAACCATTGGAATTTTAATAGGGAAAGATCTTGGAATTCTCTAAACAATGGTTACATTTTTTTAAATTTGGATGTATTCAAAAGAGCTCTTTCCGATAATTAACTTTTTCAATATTGTTAATAGCAACAAATTGTTGTAAGCTTCTGCTCAGTTAGAATGTATTTGGAACTCTTTCATTTGTTTCTTACCCTACTTTTTTAAAAATATTTTAGTTCTGTGATATGAGAACTATTACAATTGAGAAATGGTTAAAAATGTTATTTCTATTTCTCATTTTTATATTAAAAGTGATATCTACATTATTACTAGTAGTGAGTGCCGTAAAGTATTGCTAAAGAAACAATGGTTTACAAACTGCAGAGAGGGTTAAGTTGATTGAACTGTACTATGGAAATAGACGTTGTGCTGCGAGAGCCGCTTTCCTGTTCAATCAACAACATGGAAAGAATGTGTATGTTTTCGATTTAATTGCAAAATTTCACGCAACTGGATCTGTAGCAAATAAAAAAACGGCAAATCGAACCACCAGTAACAAATGAGGCGACACAAATGGCAATTCCGGGCCACGTCGAGCTTGACCATACTTTGAGCACAAGAAAGTAAGCATTTGTTTCCGGGGTATCACGAAATAGCATTCGGCGTATTTTAAAAACCCACAAAATGCATCCTTGGAATATTCAATTAACGCAAGAACTGAATGAAAATGATTTCGAACTACGCTTGCAATTTTGCGGGTTGGTTAGTGAACGAACGGTGGAAAATCCACGTTTTGTTTTCAACATTTGCTTTAGTGATGAATGTTCTTTTTTTTTTCTAAACGGCACAGTTAATCGCCATAATTGTCTCTATTGGGCTGATTCAAATCCTCACATTTTTCATGAAGTGCATACTCAACGTCCACAAAAATTAAATTTATGGGCTGGAAGTTTTGGTGACCGTATTGTTGTCCCATTGTTTTTAAAAGGCAATTTAACCGGACAAATAAATGTAGAGCTTCTGTAAGATACTATTAATCCCCTTATCCCTGATATTATTGAAAATGACCACAATTATCGGGAGGATCTGTTAATATTTCAACAAAATGGGGCTCCTCCGCACTATGCTCTGCCTGTTCGGCAGTATTTAGATCAGACTTTTCCGGATCACTGGATTGGGAGGCGAATGGCCACCACTAGCACCAGACCTTTCGCCGTTATATTTCTTTTGTGGGAAGGGAAGGGAATTTCTGTTATTGCATGGAAGCTTGAGGTGCCCATTTTGAACATATGCTAACATGAGAATAAAGTAAGTAACTTCAACTCTAAATTTAATATGTATGGTTCTTCCAAATTAAAAAATTGTACACCGATGTTTAGGGAATTCCAAGGTTTTTCAAACGATGTGCGACTCGCTACCAGTTCCCTATTAAAATTTCAAGGGTTGTTCACTCCTCTGCTCCGGGTTGAAATGAAGACGCTGTATATGGGAAAAAACTGTCTCCCTCCCAACAAAAATCGACGCATCTGAGAGTTTTTTTAGGATTTACAAGATTAGTACCCCAAACATCCAGGTCAAGTTTTTGATGGCCCATCCAGTGTTTCTCTTTGATAAAAATATATTGAATTAAAATATTGTCCTTTCTACATCACAATATGGTCTGCAACCTGTAGTACTAAAAAACAGGGCAAAATAATCATTAAAATGAGAAAAAGTATTAAAACAAAATTAAATATCTTTGAAAATACGTTGGATTTGAGCCATTTGGATTTTTTTTATTTTTCAGCCACTTTGATAGTTTAATACTTACATTTTTTATATCTTCAAATAAGTTTGACATTACTCGGAAAGCAGTATTTTATGACTTATGCTACTGAACATTGTACCATTTGTGAAAAAAGATGAGGTGTGAATATTGATTATAATAATAAAAAAAAACATTTATTTTCAGATAAAGATGGGCATGAAAAGCCGTATATTTATCTTCAGAGATGATTTAGAATTAGATTTTCTTGTTATATTTTCCATGTTTTCCATTATATTTTCATTACAGTTTAATAAGAACAGCTCCTGCTGGTACAGTACCATCACTCAGTATGTCCAATAATCCTGCCCCTACTTCTGGACGAGCGGTTCCCCGATGTATTCCTCTTACTAGCAGACAGCAATCTGCAGGACCAATACTTTTAACAACACAATTACAATCTTCTTCACAGTACGGTAAGCCAGTGCTTAGACTTATTATTTCAATTATTTATGATATGACTTACTAAGTGAGCATCATAATTAACAATTTTGAAAATATATCACTTTTCAATGGAATAGTGTGGACGAAGTGTGAGAAATTCAAAGAGAGTATATTAACATTTCACTTGCGATGAGTACTTACAATAATTTCTGTAGAAACAGTCCAGTGTATCTACAGTCTATTTATTTGTTTATGTATTTGCTATTTTTACATTCACTTTATTTGCCTAGAATTAGTGTTTTTTGGGTATAATTGAAATTGTACAGTAAAACGTTATATATGTAATAGGCTAATTTTTATTCACAAAAGAATTATATATCAATTGAATGAAATGTAGAAAAAACTCAATCTCAAATTTTTGAACCTGTGACAAACTTCTATATAGCTTTCTATTTCATTTTTTTACTTTTGGGGCAACCAGGGCAGTAGAGTCCAAATCAATGTCTTAACAACTTTTTCAAATAGCTTATTTCAGTATATCCAACGCAAAGTAAAATATCGAAAATTTGCCCCTTTCGCGGGATCTCAGTAGGCTGGGTTCAAGACTGTCACTCGTTCTAGGTTAGGTTGGGTTAGATCTAAAGTAAGTGAGTCTATTCGACCCTCCTCTGCAACTCACCTATTGACACTCGATCAAATAAACCCAGCTTCTTAACGAAGCCGATTAGTTTGTATGGTGAGTGGTCTTTCAGTCAGTGGGTAAGAGTAGGGCTCTGTCGAACTCTAAAAACCTGATTTGGTCCCCAGCGGGGCAGACACAAAGTATGTGCTCTGCAGTTTCATGATTTTCCAAACAGAGGCGACACACACTGTCTTCCGATAGTCCGAGTCTCTGCATATGATGATTCAAATGACAGTGACCTGTGGGAAGGCCTGTTAGACATCGTAGTTCATCCCTACTGTGGTCCAATACCTGTTTGGTATCAAGCTTCGAAGGGTGAATAAACGCCTTGGAGTAAGCCAATCCTGGAAGATTCTGAAGAAGTCCATGAATCTTTTTCCCATCCAGGTGTTCATCGTTTGTTTGGAAAAGCCTAAAGCTATGACAATGACTGGTTCTGGTCTGATGGGCTGCTTGCAGCACCCTCCTTCGCAAGGGAGTCAGCAGCCTCATTGCCTTCCAGACAAGGAATATAGACCAGAGACAATCTGTTAAGTCTTCCTATCGAGGAGAGTCGTTTTTGGAAATTTGCTACCAATTTAGACATTGCTTGGTAGGAGCCAAGAGCTTCCAACGGCTCTTGACTGTCCGGAAATATTTTTATTAACTTGTGTATGCGGTTTGATTCTTCCAATCTCTCCGCACACAATTCAATAACGTTAATTTCTGCTTGGAAAACAGACACATAGGTTCTTAGGCAGGTTAATATCTCTCTCCTGCGTTCTCCCAGACGCAGGAGAACGGAACCGGAAGGTGTTTTTGATCCATCTGAAAATCAACAAGTATCTGCTCTTAATATTTCCTTCTCCCGGAGGATCCAGCCTTTCTACTCGGGAACAGTACTTTATAAGGCAGTTCGTAGTTGACAATTGGAGGCAAAAAGTCAGAGGTCATTTCCAGAATGCTGTGACTTCCAGTGTCAACCAACAGTCTGTTGCACTCTGTATCAAATTGATTTGTGCAATTGGCAATGTGCACAAATCTATGCAGTCCATTTAGCCTCTCTCTCCAGAAAAATGTGGAAAGGAGGTATATCTAGAAGGATCCCCATGGCCGCTGGCTAAGTATTGCAAAAATTGCGGCCCATACGTCTTTACCAAAAATTGAATCTCGCCTTTCAAGAATGACTAAAATACCGGGGTGTCTTCATCTTGAGTTCTTGAGTGTGTCACACTGTATATAGAACATAATTTCATCTAATTTCAGATTAATGTTCCCTTTTAACATATTTTTTCAGTGGAGGCTTCCTTAACGATACTGAAACAACCAGAACAACAACACAGAGCGAGATATCAGACTGAAGGCAGCAGAGGTGCCGTCAAAGACAGGGAAGGAAACGGTTTTCCTATTGTACAACTGACTGGCTACTACAAACCGGCAACATTACAGGTATATAAGTCGTACTTGAAATGATTTAAACATAATTTCATTTTAATTTGATATATTTCTTTCATTTATCCACAAATGAAAAAGTATACCTAACTGTGATATACTTATTTGTCTATCGATAATGCAAAATAGCCGTATTTCCTTTTGAGAAATAGTCTTCAAAATGATAATAGTATTTTTTGCTAGTAGTAGTAATAATAATAATGAGAATAATTAGTGTAACTCTGATAGTCATCTCTTATTATTACATCATATCTGTTTGAAAGGAAATAGATTCATTAATAATTACAAATTGCAAAATGAAGTTTTTTCACTTTAACATTGTGGAAAATCCTAACCTCCTCAATACTAAAAAGATGTGCAATACCTATAGTGTAAGTTGAATGAATATGTCAATAACACTACAGAACCGTCTTACTCAATTAGTGAATACAAGAATGACATGGATTTTTTTTGAGGTTAGCCAATAAGCTTTGTCTTTTAAATGTGACTATATAATTTTTATTTATTCATTTATGTATTCGATACAACACTTCCAGGTATGCTGGTATAAAAAATTTAATGAAAATGTTTAAGTGAAAATTATTATTAACAACTCTTGTTAATAAAAATGTAAGCATTCAAATAATTTATAATTTAAAACTAATTGTTTGAAGGTGGTTGACAATGTTTTTTGGTGTATTTCATCAGTTCGGACTTCCATTGTCTAATCTAATATAAATTGATTTGAAAACCCTAAAAAAACAATTACAAAATTAAGTTATCACCCGAAGACGATTGTGGATACTAAC
>WOGN01010483.1:0-10387 GCA_015342105.1 Leptinotarsa texana | reverse complement strand
GTGTTATGCTTTGAGAAGCCTAAAGAGCGAAAAAACAGTTTGTAATCGAATTATCCAGAAGTGAAGTTGAAAATATATAGTGAAAAATAGAATACTCTGTCGAAGGACGTTCTCCGTTTCGATTATAGAAATCGTAAATATATCTTGTATTTTTCAGAAAGATTGATCGATTTTTCAGTCACAAAGTAGATGAGACAATTGAAATGTGCGGAATTAATTGATGAGGTCAGTCTCCTTCATTCAGGGGTGAAAAGTGCAATCCCAGACTATGTGAACTACTTTTTCGTCAGTTTCTCTGGTGATCAGTACATTAAAAAATTGTATCTTTCTTCAGTTCTTTATTCGACGAATTCCACAATGAATGAATTTGATGTGATGGAAAAACTGTTCTTATTTCCCGTAGCTCCAAAGAATAAAGGTGTCATCAATTTCGCAAAATTAACTTCTTGTGAAAAATTGCAACGTTGGGACTGAAAGAACTTTCCATTGCGCCCCCATCTATTTGTTCATAGGAACACTAATTTCATTGAAAATATGTAGTAGTGTAAACATGATAAAAAATAACTGTGATGTCTCTGAAGGAAATTTCTCCAGCGTCTCCTCGACATCGTCAGCAAATGATCTCATTCAAATGTCACGTTATGTATACTGATACTTAGAATAGAACGGATATTTTCAAGGATAAAACAAAAGCACTACAGAAAAATCCTTAAGGCACTCTTAGAGCGGTGCCGTAAGTTGTTCCGTTCAGAATCAGGTAATAAATAATTTTTTCACCTTTTAAAGCGAATTCTGAAGTAGATTTCATATGATCTCATTATTCGTCTGGCTCGAAATTATTTTCGAATTAATGAAAAATTTCATTCATATAGCGAAAGGCTTATGATAGAAAATCCGTTGAATCCTCAACTAGCTGAATTTTTCATGCATAACTCTGAATATGAAATTCATGATATTCAATTCATCAACAGTTTTTTCTCTAAAAAAACACAAGCCCCACAGGAAACTCTTGAGGGCACGATAAAAGCCGTGCCCGTGCGTTACTAGCGATTCATATTAGATTTAAACCGCTGAACATTAAATTCATTTGGGAAAACCTTCCAAGTAAGTTAATTCCATGTAAACACTGTTCTCCAAATGAAAGTTCTCAACCAGGTGTACTAAGTTGTATTTGTGATATAAACGCTCTAGGTGGGATCAAATGTGCCAAGTTACTTAAACACTTCTCGTGAAAGTATCTATAGAAGAGAGACAAATCTTCAACTTTTCTTCGATGCTCCAGACTATCAAGGTTGTAAGTGATGTTTGCGTCTCCAATCAGGTAGATGGCTTTTTTCTGGATGGAATCCAGCAGTATTAGGGTATATTTGGTGACGGAGCTCCATACATGATAACAATACTCTAAAGAAGGACTGATAGGAGCATTATGAAGCATGAAAAGTTGCTTGAGTGTGTACAGTTTTCTGCTTCGAAACAGTGTTCCTAACTTTTGAGAAGCAGCTTTTGCAATTCCAGCAACATGATTGTGCCAAGGCATATCGGTGTCTATTTTAACCGCCAACAAACAACGGAAACATTCATAGTTTTGAAGAAAACAGGAAACCTGGGTTTTTGTAACATTGAGTTGAAACTGGTTATTTTCACTCCCATTCAAAATTACTTCTAGATCTTTATTAAAACCTACTGCTACCGGTGAAGATGTTCATCCGCAGCCCACCACTTGGAATCCAAATGTAATGACGAAACAAGTGTTCTGTTTTTTTTTCAATGAGTCGTTGATATACAATAATAAAAAGGTAATAGACAATAAGGATCCCTGGGGAACACCAGTGTTGATGGTGAGAGTATTCGACAGATATCCATCGACGGCCACTTGCAGGAAACGATTTTCAGGAAACTGAAGAACCATACACGAAAATGACCCGACAAGTCATAGCGCCGAAGTTTGGCCAGTAAACCCACATGCCACATACGGTGAAAGGACTTAGAAATAGCAATTGCAACAGCTCTTGATTCTTTATGTTTCACGATTGCATTATTCCAAACATTGGTTACATTCACGATAGTAGGTCGCATGTGGATCTTTGTTAATGAAAGCCATATTGATGATCACTCAAGATATTGAAGTCTTCCAAATATTCGGGGATGTAATGAATATTGCCACCTCGACTATAATTCAAAAACCCATATGAGATCTTGTGATTAGTCATGATGCACGGTTGCTTATGAATAGGAATGCTCAGGATGAGAAATTCCAACACCTATTGCGTTTAGCGGTAGAAATGAGATTTTTGATGTTCCAATTTCTTTCTGTCAAATATTTTTCTGCTAGTATTTTTAATTCTAGTGAATTTCCTAAATGAAAATCAAAGTTTCACAGAAATATTGTGTAGCTTTCAAATTAGATTTCTTCAGATTGTAGAATGTCGATTGAAATATTAGCAATGACTTTGTGATATTGATGACTTTTGCAGTTGGTAATATACTCAAAAATTTATATGAGAAATTCTAGTCAGCATTCTCATCTCATGGTGAAGAGGGAGGAAAAGTGGTGAAGTGAAATATTTTAATGAGTTGGTGGATATTGGAAGAAAACTATTCTTTTTTTTAGAAATAAATGTTGCTGTCCAAATCCTGAAGATGAAGAAATTAATTTCGGATAACTTCATACATATTCCGGAAGAGTAAAGAGTACTCTTTAATACGTCATTTTGTAAAATCAATTCATTTTTCTCGGAAAGAAAATGTTCAATTCATCAGAAGCTCATCATCCGTATAATTTTGTCTATCGAAAAAAAAGCAAACAACATTGTAGAGTATCGATTTTAATGTTTTGGCGACCTACATTTTTCTCACAAGTTTCGATACCCGCTATTCTTCTCGCAATTGCTTTGTTTTTCAATTTGTTTGACAGCAAAATCGATCAATGAATGAATTGTAAACATGCTGCATTTACCATTCTCACAACATGACATCAGGAGTTCACAGAAATCTTGATATATTATTTACCTGTCGAAAAAATTTGAAATGTATTGAAACTTTTCTTTGAGAAAACTATATTGATTTTGAACAGTGACTTTTCGTAGTTAACTGGAAGTTTGTTCTTTCTACACCTCTACAGAGTTCTCCATTACTAGTATGCATTTTTTCAAAATAAAGAACGTCAGTTGTTTCAGAAAATATCAATACATTTTCTTGAGTTCTTGAAATGATTGAAATGATTGCAATGACAGAAATGAATACTGGGAAGAATAGAAAATAAAAGAAAAAATCCGAGAGTGACCGAATCTCCGAATAAAATACAAATTATTATGAACTAGAGAGTAATAGAAACAATTACCTAATTCAAACGGATTTGTATCAGTATTGAACATAGATTTTGCTAGCAGAAAATTCAAAGGTCGTACGATACTCTGAAACATCTGTATTCAAACAGATACTATCTTAGTAGGTCTCTCAAAATGACCCTTTCAGACGTACTGATTTTATCTATGTTTAATTATTGCGATGTCGTCTATGGCTCTTGTATTGATTTCATAACTTCTGCAAGAATTCAGCAAGTACAGAACGCCTGCATCAAACTAATATTCAGCTTGAATAACAGAGATCATGTGATCAGCTGAATTGGTTAGAAATGCAAAACAGAAGAGAATTGTATTTCGCCTGTATCATTCACAAATTGATAGAAAAACAATAACACACTTATTTGGTAAATAAACTCCTTTCAAGACATCAGATACACTCAAGAAACCTTAGATGTAATAATTATTTTGACATTTCGAATCATAACAGCAATATCTTCACGTATCATGTTGTAACAATGTATAATTCATTCAGGGAATTTTTGAAGTGAACTAAAAACTGAATTGCTAAGACAAAAGCTATTCGAACATAAACATTTTTATTACATTTGTCCATTGTCCTGAAATTGCCATTTATTTTTCGTAATATACCTTTTTTGTCAAACGTGGTTGAGTAGAAAAATAGTTCTTTGCTAAACTTCGCCACGTAAAATAAAGACCATTTATTATTATTATTATAAATTCATAAAATGTTCAAAAAAGAAATTTGAATTCCATACCGAATACCAGTATCTCGTTCTCAATTCTTGAAATATTCAATATCCGTCAAGGGGTTTGCAGGGACTAATCCATTTTTTAAATTTCCGTTTCATTTTGAGCTTACTCTCAGCACTACCTGTATAGTATAGAGATGCAGAAAATATGAACGTTCCATCGCTTTTCCTTCGTTCAGTTTAATACGATTCAGCCTCTATAATCATTTATATGGAAAATAGGCAATATACAGGCTTTTCAGGAAAGTGACGTTTTTTTCCAGTTAGTCGAATTGGCTTAGCAATAAATCATTGAAATTAAAGTTTGTGTTAGCATATAAGTCCAGTAATACTCAAAATGGACTATAGATTCTTTAATTAGGTAATGCTGGAAAACTTTCATAGAACTGAATAATTAGATATTCAATGTACCGAAACACTTGCCTTACTGAAAAATAAATTGATTGCAATCAGAACTCATCTTGTTTCATACCTTTCATACACGGCCCAGTGCCGTGTTATTTCTAGTGTAATAAAATCTGAAATTTTCATCCAACCTCGATTCGACAAAAAGCTGGGTGCAAACGGGAGTGATATATGAGTTTTTTCTGAAGACAAAACACAAGCACTACAAAAAAATCCTTAAGGCACTCTCAGAGTGGTGACTGTGCGAAAGTAGTGATTCTCATTAAAATCGCTGGAGAATAAATCCATTTGAACCGACTTTCTCAGGAAGTATCTTCCATATAAACGAAGTTCTCCATACGAAAGACCTCTAAAAAAGTGAAGTTCGAAGTGTACTGAGTTGAATTACGAAACGATAAGCAGTCACAGTTCATTGCGTATTTCTGATATGTACCGCTCTTGGTGGATTCGAATGTGTCAAGTCACTTGAACACTTCCCGTGAAAGTATCTATAAAGGTTGCGTGTGATGTTCGCGTCTCCAATAAGGCAGATGGATCTTTTCTGAATGGAATCCAGCAACTTCAGAGTTATGTTTGGGGCCAGAGCTTCATACATGAGAATACATGATCGGACCTCAAAAAAGCATCAACAAAAGTTGCTGAGATGTATAGTTTTCTGGTTCGGAACAAATTTCCAAGCTTTTGAGAAGCAGTGTTTGCAATTCCAGTGACATGAATATGCCAAGACATATTGGTGTTCATTTTAACCCCCAACAAACTCATCGAAACGAAAAGCGGAATTGTCCAACCTGACATCCTTATATACCGTTCGGAGACATTTATTTTCTTGTATAAAATATATGCCTGGGTTCCTGTGGCTCTTGTGTCCTGGAATGCAGTTGGAATGCCGAGATAAGTGTGCTGTCATCAGCAAAGCAATATATTGTATTTTTCTTTTTGTTTTTGATAAGTCGTTAAAATACAATAAAAAGAGTGTTGGTAACGATATGGATCCCTGAGAAACACCAGCGTTGATGGTGACAGCCACTTGCAGAAAATATTTTTTCTGAAAGCTGAAGAGCCATAAACAGAAATGATCCGACAAGCCATAGCATCAAAGTTTGGCCAGCAAAACCCTCATGCCACACACGGTCAAAGGCCTTAGAAATATCAAGCGCAACAGCTATTCATTCCTCTTGTTTCCCGACTGCGTTATTCCAATAATGGGTGACATAAGATAGAAGAAGTAAGATATCAATGATAGCAAATCGACTGGTTTATAGTTATCTGAAAGTTTTTCTCTTGCTCTTTTTGAGAATAAACTGAATGTGAACAATCTTCCAACAAGAACGAAAAAACTCCTTTCTTGTAACACAGATTGAAGGTCTGCAAAATACTAGTGCGATTTCATTTGCACAGTTTTTTTTGAGTACGAAGACGGGCACTTCATCAGGAACAGGCGTCTTCTAATGTGGGAATAGTAGGTGATGCCTTTCCAAAAAAATCGACTGTAGAATAGGATGCAAATTATTCAGCTAATATATTTGTTTATTCTATGGCTGTTGTGGCAATTGAACCATCTGCTTCTGTTAGTGGTATAATTCCAGATTTTGTAAAGTTCTAATTACCAGCTTCAGCTACCGACTAGAAGGATCTAAACTTGTTGGGATTGGCAAGCAGTTTATCCCTAATTTTCTGATTGGGGAGTTCTTTGCTTTCATCTATACAGCTGTTGCGAGCATTAACAAACAGTTCGGTTCATGGCACTGAGATTTTCGGGGCACTATCGGCAGGCGAGATTTTTGGAGGCAACAGTTGACTCGCAATTCTTGTTGAACCAAGGTTTGCTGTCAGAAAGTCGTTTTATTGAAAAAGGAATATATGCCGGCATGAATGATAGAATAACTTCCGTGAGTTCAAAAGCAAAAGCTGTTGGATTTTCAGAGCTGAATGAATATCTAGCCAGGGAAAATTTCGGAAGTGGTCTTGAATGTAATCTGTAAATCCAAACTTTGGGCGGCTTAGACTGTTCCCAACATTTATCGGTAATTCACTTAACACTAAAATGAGTTTGTGGTCAGAAGATCCAAATGGAGACCTCACTGTGACTGTGTGAATTTCTGGATTGTTTGTTAGGTATATATTCAGAAGGCTAGCATATTCTTCATTACGGTCATGAATCCTGGTTGGCTCATTTATAAACGAAGTAACTCCACTGCTTATTGCAAAAGCCTCAGCTTCGCGACCTTGTTCGACGTTGATATTCGAAAATTTGAAACATTCGATATCGTGGACATTGAAGTTACCTAATATAGAAATTTTGGCCCTGGGATAAATGATTTTCAGGAAGTCAATGGTGTTTGCAAGTGGGGAGAGTAGTGTCATATATTGTGTATTGCTAGGTGGTTGCTAAACGCAGCATATGAATTTGCTCTTCTTTTGTGATATTATTTTGAACCACATAGCATGAAAGTTGCGGGGTTCCAGCATTTCTTCTCGTTGACAAAAAAAATCGCTTCTGAAAAAAAGAGATATTTGAAAGTAAGGTCTGAATTGGGAGCGGAAATCATTTCCAAGATATAGATGGGGTTTGTTGAAGCACTGACTTTGGTTTCTGTGAATGCAAGAATATGAGGACTCTTTGATTGTAGATGTTGATGTATCGAGTTTATACTTGAGTTAAGTCCTCTCATGATGCAGGAACCGATTTTAAAGTTGCCAGTGGAACTCTTGACAACTGCAGTTACTATGTTATTTTTCTGTGTACTGATGTTAGGAGGACCCTGCTGATTGTCAGAAATATTGGCTTTTGAATAACTTCTGCAGGATGATACCCTTGAATCAGCTCTCACCAGAAGATCCGATTGGTAGCTATTTTACCTCCAGAGTATTTTGATCCCAGGAGCGCCATCATACATTTTTTCTCATATTCCCACTCTTGAAACTGAAACTTCACGCCGCCTAAGCCGTTGCGATGGTATCTCACCAGGTGAGGCCGGTTGGAACCAACATCTACTAATGCTCGATGGGATTTTTGAGAGAATTTACGTATTGCAGAACGAATAATAAAAGTTCAAAGTTTTTCAATTCGAGGAATTTTTCTGAGTGTGAGATAGCATACACATTTTTCTCACGATGACACCATGTATATGTGATTGACAAAAAATTTAAATTTTTACTTTTGGTTTCCACAACAATCTCTTGTGAATTCAAACTTTGGTTTCGACTGAAAAACGAGAAATCAAAAGATTGGTTTCGCAATAGACCACCCTGTGTCGTATTCTCGGTTGGTCCAAACTTCTCCGAAACCACTCGACTGATTTTCATGATTTTTTTCTAGTATATTTGTTAAGTGTGAAAATGGGTCGTGAAATATTATTTCATACTATTAAGTGATTAGAGTATTTCTATCTATGAAAATATATTAAACAATTTTCTTTATTTTTGTTTATAAGTTACTATAGAAATGATTAATATGGAAGAAAAACGTTTACCGGGTCAGTTAGTGTTAGTATAAAGATTTTACCGTTGAATGATTGTAATGAAATTCTGACTGGGGTCAATAACACAATTATCAACCATAAATATTAAGTCAAAAATAACTACTAGAAAATGATGATTGAAAGTTCCAATAGAAATGTTTCTTTTTGAATAATCACAAATTATTTGTTTCTCACATATACTGACTATATGAAGGCTAGCTATAAATCAAATATTCTAAAGAACAATTCGTTCAGGCCAGTTTCAACTTTCTACACTGTAGGTTAAAGGACTGATACAAATGACTGAAAACAACTACTTCCTTGGCTAATACCACGAAGGGCGTTGGATTATATCCGACAGGTGTCAGTGCAGAATTCTTCACTGAAGTTTTTCTTGCATATGCTGTTGGTGATACAGCTGCCGCAATAGATTTTCATTTATTGGAACACACCTGCAGACCGGTTTTGGGCTGTTTGGCCACTTGTCAATGCAAGATAGTGTATATCATCAACATGAAGTCGATGATTGCCGATAATCTAAAATCGAATTCCGGCAGTTGTATCGCCAACAGTTTATGCAGGAATAAATTCAGTGGAGAATCCTGCATCGACATCTGTTAGATATAATCCAATGCCCTTCGTGGTATTAGCCAAGGGAGTATTTTTTCTGATAGGTGTCAGTCTATTAACCTACAATGTAGGGAGCTGAGACTGGCCTGAATGAATTGTTTCAGTTTAGTTGATTTGAATTAAGGTCTTACTGTCATTAGTAATTCTTGTGAAAGTTGTTACTTTCTGAGATATTCAATATATATTCAAAAGTTCACAATTATCTTTAACATAAAATTCGTTAAATGAAATATTCGAATAAAATCGCTGACTAACACTGTGCGAAGGTTTTTACAAAACATTTATTCACAAATGTTTTCCAGATGACAGAGAATGTAGCATAACTTGCACTTGGCCAGTGGTAAAGACTGCCTATTAGCCACTTCATTCACACCAACAATCTTTTATGTTAATAAATATTTTATAATGTACGAATAGGATTCCCGTTCGTAAGTAAATAATAACGGCCTCCCGTGTGTCTAGAATCACATCTAACAAGTGTATAATTACTAATCTCCAGTTCAAAGTCGTTGATATACAGGGCTATTCAAATTCGTTTCTGTACATGGGGATCTCGTAAACGTATGGAAAGGTTCTCGCAGGTAACAAGGTCTGAATCTTGCTATCCGACTACCTCATTAACGATGAAACAGTAGAGCATATACTTTGTGCCTGCCCCGCTGAGGACAAAATCAGGATTTTAGAGTTTAGCAGAGCCGTACTTTTAACCATCTGACTGACCTGAAAGACCACTCACCATACAAACTAATCGGCTTCGTTAGGCTGGGTTTATTTGGTCGAGTGTGAATAGGTGTAAGCCACAATAAACTCTTGCGGGTTGCGGTGGAGGGTCGAATAGACCCACTCACTTTGGACGTTACCTAACCTAACCTAATAATTCCTTTGTTTGATCGGAGTATACTTTAACTGAGGGAACTTTATCTGTAACTCTCTTATGGATTTTCAATATCTGTTTTGCAGTTTCGTTTGAATATATTTCAACGTTGACGTACGACGTGGGGGCTTTATTCACACACTCAAATCGGCCGCCGTGTTGGTCGATGGTTCAAGCCCCAGACTGAACGCTCGATTTTCACTTGTTATCGTTCTCAGAAATCACACGTTAAAAGGTAAGACTTCGTTAGACTTTGACTCGTAGAAGTTTTGACTTCTGAGGGTTGTCTTCGTGAGAAAGAAAGAAAGAAAGAAATTTTATTGACCTCAAATTACAATTTCTGTTACATTAGAAAATATCTTCAATAACAAAATTGGCTTAGGTACGTCATACTGAAAATATAAAAAATATACATAGAGTATATAAAAAAATCTCACGAAAGTTATGACTCACAATATAAATACACACTTCGGAAGCTGCTACATTTGTACTGTTATCAGTTGCATGCGAAAACTGCATGACATCTGTGTTAAGTTTGTATTTTTTCTTTCGATGTGAAACATCTATAGTGGCACGTAAAACCGATTGCTGGTCTGGCGACACGTCGCCAAGCTATGTGACACATTCTCTTTCCATTGGTTCGGCGTTACGCTATCGCTGTGGCAACATTGAGCTTGGATATCTATAGTCATAGTATAAACAGTTGTGTTTACTGCAGTATACATAACCTGTTTCAATAAATAAATATTTTTTTTATATATTTTTTAAAGGAAAATTTTTATTAAAACAACGATAAAAATAAAATAAAAACAATAAAAATTAATTGGCGCTCCGGGGCAACTTCATTGATTCCAATGGCGCATTTGCTTTTTCAGCTGCAGGAAAACCCGGAAAAACCTGCAGCACCACATCATCTGAAGATCTTGATCTAACAATGTCCTC
>WOGN01010482.1:0-10387 GCA_015342105.1 Leptinotarsa texana | reverse complement strand
TTAGTCCTTAGCTCGCACAAGTTTCTCATCTTCTGAGAGTTGTCGTTCGTATGGGGGCGGCAGCTGATTAACGGAAAAACAGATTTTAAACAGATTTAAACAGATAGTTTATAAGTTTGATACATACTAAATTGAAAAGTTCACCTCAAAAATATACTGCATAGTTCAATTTTATACCTAATTATTTGTTCATAAATGATTGAAGTTTAAAAAAAAATTCAGAAATGTCTTTTTTTTCAGAATGCAGGAACTATTTTCAAGTACCAGTTCGATAGAAACTTTTCCTCAGAAAGCCTGATTTATCTTTATTCGTGAATTTACTCTTCTGTAAATCCCATAGATGGCATCTTCGTGAGGAAAGATGTCATTACCTCCACTTCCTTGCATGCGTGGTTCAGCCTTGTACCACTGATAAGACCTATGATCGGATTTCGACTAGTTACCTTGTTGTGAAAGCTGATTTGAAAGAAAAGATGAATCTCGTTCGGAGGTCGATGGGTAGGTATTTCACTCGTAAGATATTCAAGAAACACTTTATTGTGAGATTCTCACTACATAGTTTAACAAAAACGCAACACGTGTTTCGTTATACAATATCTTCTCCAGGCGTTTTTGTAAAACTATGTATTGAAAATCTCACAATGAAGTGTTTCTTGAATACGTTATGGATTTTCATCATGTATTGGTTCCAGAAAAGTTTTCGAAAATGAATTTATATGAATCACGATTGAATGGTCCGCATATTCAGAAATTATTTTACATATGGCAACATCAATAGGAACATAGAAAGGAGATGTTCCTGTGATCACAGAGTTCTTGTTCGCATTTGTATGGATTGTATGTGTCGTCTGTTAATTTCGATGAAATAAACAAACTTCATCTTTAGTCAAATATATACAAAAGGAACTGATGCTCTCTCTATTGAACTGATTATGTTTATTTCTAAAAGTACCTGTAAATATAAACGGTCATCAGTAGTGCCGAATAAATTGCTACATAAAAGTTTTGAAAGCTGGAGTTTATTCAGAAAGAATTCGATAGGTCCTTGATGTTATTGGGTTTTGAATCTTCCCTCTACTAGAAAACAAAAAATATAGATCAAGCGGTCAAGTCTAATAAAGGGGAAAGGTCATCCATTAACGTTACAACCTAATATAACCCTTCGAAGAAATCGGCCAGTAAATATGAAAATAAAATAAATGATTGAAAAAATGAAATGTTTGTACCCAGCTTTTTCAAAAAGGTCTACGTTTCGGAGAAAAGTCCTTTACGGTTCTTATAACCAGAAAAAATTACTGTTGAGTTTATTTCTTTTGCAACCATGTCTTTTTATTTTGACAAATATCAGAAGAATAAAAATGGACTAACATTTGTCGAAAGAAATACTCATATGTCCAAAATAGGCATATTCAACAATTAATTATACAGAGTTATGTTAGGTTAGGTAATGAGATTATCAGATGTAACAAGAGTGTATAATGTTTGCTATAGATTAAATTGAAAAGTTCACCCCAAAATTGTAGTAACATTTTTCGAGTATCAGTTCGATATTGAATTTTCCCATATAATAAACAAATGGACTAACATTTGTCGAAAGAAATAAACATATTGTCAAAATAGGCGTATCCAACAGTTGATTCATTTTAACTTTTCGGGTGAACTTTTTAAATTGCCTTAATTATACTCGAGCATATTTTCTTTTGACCCATATTGATTTATTCATTTTTTTTAGAGTATGCAAGGTTAAGAACCCAAAAAACATCAAGAAATATTGAAAGACACATCGAATATTTCACTAATCTGATAATTATGTAGATCCTAAATCATAGACGTGTTTTCCGCTTTCTTTTCAGGACAAAATACAAGCACTAGAGGAAAATCTTTAAGGCGCTATCGGAGCGGTGCCTGTGGGAAAGTACCTATTCATATTGGATTTGAATCGCTGGAGATTAAATCCATTTGGGAAAACGTTCTCAGGAAGTTTATTCCACATAAACGCAGCTCTCTGGCTGGAAGAGTTCTTAAACAGTAAAGTTCGAGGAGTAATGAGTTGAACCTCAATCCGGTGAGCAATCAGAGTCCGTCGCGTACTTTTGATATGTACCACTTTTGGTGGAATCAAATGTGCCAAGTCACTTGAACACTTCCCGTGAAAGTATTTATAGAAGAGAGACAAATCTCCAACCTTTCTTCGATGTTCCAGGCTTTCCAGGTTGCACACGATATTTGCGTCTCCAGTCAGACAGATGGCTCTTTTCTGCATGGAATCCAGCAACTTCAGGGCATGTTTGGGGGCGGAGCTCCATACATGAGAACATCAAAAGTTGCTGTGGTGTGTATGGTTTTTTGGTTCGGAACAGTGTTCCAAACTTTTGAGAAGCAGCCTTTGCAACTCTACCGACATGATTCTGCCAAGACATATTGGTGTCCATTTTAACCCCCAACAAACTTATCGAAGCAGAAAGTGAAATTGTCTGACCTGACATTTATATATCCGGTTCGGAAACATTTATCTTCTTGGAGAAAACTGATGCCTGGGTTTTTGTGGTATTGAATTGAACCTGGTTACTTTCACCCCAATTCGGAATCACTTCTAGATCCTCATTAAGTTATGCAACCTCCTGCTACCGGTGAAGATGTGCCTCCGTAGCCAATGTCCTGGAATCCAAATGGAATGACGAGGCAAGTGTGCTGTCCGTCAGCAAATCAGTATATTGCAATCTCCAATAAGCGTTGATATACAGTAAAAAGAGGGTTGGAGAAATTATGGATCCCTGAGGAACACCAGTGTTGATGGTGAAAGCATTCGAGAGATATCCATCGGCGACCACTTGCAGGGAACATTCTTTCAGGTAGCTACGAGTAAAATATGAGAATATTTCAATATCTTTGGGAATAGGGTGAGAAATCGTTTTCAAGATGACTCATTATCAGTTTCTGGTTTTCCATCATATTTGAAAAAAAATATTGAAATCTCTCAAAAAAAAGAAATCTGTTTGAAATCTGTTTTTCCGTTAACCAGCTGTCGCACCCCTGCGAACGACAACCCTCAGAAGTCAAAACTTGTGCAAGCAATTAGTTTCAAAATTAACTTCACAAAGATAGGTTAGGTTAGGCTAAAGTGAGTGGGACTATTATCTCCACTACAACCCGCAAGGGTTCATTATGGCTCACACCTATTCACACTCGAGAAAATAAACCCAGCTTCTCACAAAGATGTGTAGATCATGCAAATTAACTTTCAGACATAAACTGCAAGAAAAAGCCCTCTTGAAACTACTTTCGTATGAACATTGACTTTATACGAATGAAAAGTACTTTCGAAACGACTACTTTTATACAAAAAAATACTTTTCAGTTTATATTCCAAACGTTCGTTATGGAATTGAAACAGGTGTCATTCACAGGATTGCTATATGATGTAGTATATAAAAGAAGTGAAACTTCACTTACATGACAGACATCCGATGTTTCTGAATAACACACTTATTGCCTCTTCAGTACCAATTTGGATAACATTACAGGATAAAGATCCCAATTAATTCATAAAATTACGTTTTCATTTCACGAATGAGTTACATTCACCCAAGTCATCGATGACGGTACGTATTCTCTTATTTGATTTAATCCCTGCCATAGGAATCTTGTTCAAATTGAAAGGTTTACATTTCCAGGAGATATTGATTTTTAAGAAAGAAATGTTTTGGCTCTCTCAGTAAGTAAGTGTCTTATTTATATGGAAGCATCTCTTTCATATACTATTGTGTAGCAAGTTAAATGAATATTACTGGAGTTTTTCCCCGAGTGATCATCTTCAAGAGGAAGATGATCACTTGGTGATCGAAACAAGTGTCGAGGTGTTGGGGAAAAAAACTCCAGTAATATTCATTACTACACCAAAGGTTCCAAACAGTACATCATTAGCAAGTAGCTGTTTCGAAGAATGCTTTTTCTCCCAATTTGTGTCTGAAAGTTAATTCTAATATTTGTAAAAATTTCATTTCGAAATTAATAGTTCATTCCTTTCTTTGGAAGATTCCCACATAGAGAAGTAGAAATCCAAAACCTTCCCCCCCCCAAAAAGTGATGTCTTCTGAAGATATAATCCTTTCAACTCATTTCATAGTCTTGGGTAAATGTTCTACTGTGACGTCAGTTAAAAACATCATTTTTTAAACCAGGTGGCTTATAAGGATTTGCAGGTATTTCTGTGAAACAGAAATAAAATTGTTTGTTGATAATTATAGTTACATGAATTAAAACGATTGTTGATAACTTTAATTCGGCGCTAGCGTCGAGAAGATTCTTGCAGAAGCTGAATTTTTAAATCTGGCAACACGATAGTCTAATGATAGTAACACAATATTCCGTCCGATCGTAGCGCCGAATAAAAATTATTAAAAATCAATTTAATTCATGTATCACCTATACGCAACAATCAAAACAATTCATTTTTACAAAATACCAATAGAAAGTAAAACGGCGTCACGGTTGAACGGCGTTTTGCCGTACTATAAATGAACTAGCATGTTGCCATATGTAACACTTGAGGTTCTTAATAAATCCGCTCGATACCAGCGCCGAATTAAAATTATCAACAATCATTTTAAATGTATCTTTCAAATACAACAAACTTTTTAAATCATCAAAAAATTTAATTCTTTGTCAGAAATTAGCTTTCTAAAAGAATAATGAAATACAATGATACTTGCTTGAGAATGTTGCACAAAAGTTGTAACAAAATTTTAAATTGAATGCATTAAAGTGAATGTTGGAAATATTCAACACTTTCAATAAAATTCAAATATAACAATCTTTATTGATCATAGAAAAATATTTATTATGGAAAGTTAATTTGCTATATTTTCAGACTAACGAAAGTCTATTTTTATAAAACTTTGACAGTCATTCAAATATATTCATTGAAATTTCATTCCCAAACTTACTTTTACAAAGTGAATTTAAAGTTTCATTATAATTCAACAGTCATATAAATAACTAACATTTTATTCAAAGGTCAAAATTATATGCGGAATTGAAACGTTTGTTGAATTTACTCGAATAATACATTCCATTGACTGTTGAATTAAAATGTTTCTCCATTGCTTAGTTGAACTATATGTATATAGATTATTTTTCAACGTAATATATAGTAAATTGGCGTTCCATCTTCCAATACTCTGAAACAATATTTTTCTTCGGAATCAATAATAGCTTCAAGTTATTTCATTAGTCTTTTTATTCGAATAACTATTTCATTCATGTAACATTTTAAATCAACCGTCATTTAAACAAATTTTGCGAACAATCGTTTTGAATGTGTCGAACAAATGCATGAATCAATTAAATTCAAACAAATAAATTGTTGCGTGAATTGAGGAATGAATATTAGTGACAATAAAAAGTACAACGGCGTTCCATGATTCTCTCACATACATTACTTGGGAGGTGTTTCACCAACTAAGTTGGCGTTGCTGACATAAAGATGAAATATCTTGAAAATCTTGTGAAACGACTTTTCACTTCTCCTTCTCTTTCGCCTTCAGACATCAACAATATTTCAAGGTTGTGAAATTAAACACGTAAAAGTTGTATTTTTTGTTTATTCATTCGAAATGAATTCAACATATTTGGGATAAAAGATGAAACTCACTTGGTTTCAGCAACTAACATTATAGTTTAAAATTATCCCAAACTCGTAAATTTGAAAATTCCTTAGGATTAAAACTAAATAAATAAAATTTTATGTACAATAACACAGACACAACAAACAATGGTGATGAAACGATGAATATAAATAATAAAATCATAATTTATAATGTAAATATCACAGATCAACCACTTGCATCCTAAACTGATTGTACGGAAATAAATCGGGTGTATCTGAAGTTTAAGTGAAATACAATGATATTCCAGTAATGATCTCAGAGTAAATATTTGTCAGTCAGTCACCGAGACAATCTGTTGGATTAAAGGATAAGCGACACAAAACGACGTGCGAGAGAGCAGTTGATCTTCATAGAATGGAAGTGATTAATGTCATATATTCGAAAGAAGTTTCCATAGAGGAAAAAACTTTTTATATTCTCAGGAAATCACAGTTTTTGCGATCATGACACCAATAATTTCCATCCTGATATTTTTGAAATACTTCATGAAAAGTCCGTTAAACAATTTTTTTAAACTTGAAATTTAAAAAACACATCACAGTCCATAGTACGAATCATCAAAACAAACATTGGAGACTTTCGTGAAATTTCATCAAATTATTTCATTATTTCAGGTACACAAAAATAATATAAAAAGTAATCCCAACGAAAATCTACAATATAAGCTTTGAAGAACGCGTTGAAGCAATACAAATTCATTTTAAACTATTTGGTTTTCAGGAACACGTATGGATTTCCCAGATCGAATTGATGACCTATTGATCATACTCGACCTCACAGCTCCTCTGAAGGACTCTCTTGTAGATGCTCTCCTAAAAGACGTTCTCCTCAATTGAGGCTCGGATTGAACTTCTTTTTTCCTGCAAAAAAATAACGGATATATTCTCCGTCCATTCATGAATGGACAATGCATATTTGCAAATTTGAGAAACAATTTTGCGATTCAATTTCGAATAAAAAAATCAATTCAATCCACTAATTGGTTATTTATTTCTTCTGGAAAAATGCTTTAAGGTTTCTACTTCTTTATTTCCGAACAGAAATGAGGAAAGCGTTCGAAGAACAAAAAGAAAGTAAAAATATAACTTTGTTCTTTACAAAAAACATTTTCCTAAAAAGTTAATCCCTCCTGAACTATTCTATTTCAAATTATTCATTTCTATGTAATAATGCTGAAATTTATCAACTTTTCGGAATCTTCTCTTCGAAGAAAAAATATTGGACAAGGACTCTGACAAAGTGACATAAATGAGATGCAAGTACTGTGAATAATACAAAAAATATTATTGAACTATGAAATATGGCGAGTGGTTAACAAAGAACAAAGATGCAGCAAAGTAATCACAATCAGGTTTCGAAGATCCGATACCCGGAGTAAACAGACTGTTGGTTGACATTGGAAGTCACAGCATTCTGGAAATGACCTATGACTTTATGCCTCTGTCAACTACGAACTACCTTATAAAGTACTATTCCCGAGTAGAGAGGACTGGGTCCTCCAGGAGAAGGAAATATCAAGAGCAGATAGTTGTTGGTTCACAGATGAATAAAAACACCAAACGGTTCTGGTGCAGGTTTTTGAGTCGCAGACCCAGGACAGAGATATCAACCTGCCTAGGAACCTAAGCGCGGAACCAACCGGAAATTTACTCTATTGAATTGTGTGCGAAGAGATTGGACGAATCCAACCTCATACACAAGTCAATAAAAATATTCTCGGACAGTCGAGCGGCGTTGGAAGCTCTTGGCTCCTATAGAGGAACATCTAAATTGGTAGAAAACTGTCAAAAAACACTGTCCTCGATAGTAAGACTTAACAGATTGTCTCTGATCTGGATTCCTGTCCATACTGGCCTGGAAGGCAAGGAGGCTGCTGACTCCCATGCAAAGGAGATGCTACAAGTAGCAGGCAGACCAGAACCTGTCATTGGCATCGCTTTAGACTTGGCCATACAAAGATTGAACAGCTGGATGCAAGAAGATTTATGGACTTCTGGCAGAATCTTCCAGTAATGGCTCACTACAAGGGGTTTATTCACTCGTCGAAGCTTGATACCAAACAGTTGTTGGACTACAGTAGGGATGAACTACGATGTCTAGCAGGCCTTCTTGCAGGTCACTGTCATTTGACTCATCATATGCAGAGACTCGGAATGTGAGCATATACGTTGTGCCTGCCCCGCTGGGGACTCTCTCTGGAGCAATATGGCTTCAGAGAGGGAATGGATACAGTCATGGCAAATGGAAAATGGTTAAACGGATGAAAGAGATTAAGGGAGCAAGGAGACAGTCTGATTGAGGCGTTAGACCTGTCCAACGCCTTTAACACCGCGTGGTTGACAGCAATTGAAGAAGGTATTAGAAGAATGAGAATGCCAGAGAACGTGGGGAGGACATGCATGAGCTTCATATGGGAGAGAACAGTCACTGAAACGGTGAACAAAGGCTGCCCACAGGGTTCTAGTCTGGCACCGACCCTATGGTTGATTCTGGTGGAGGCATGGTTCGAAAGAATGAGGAATATGAAAGATAGAGAAGGATTGGAGCGCATGAAGTATACGTGCAAGCCTATGCGGAAGATCAGCTGGTCATCATCGAAGACAACTCCGTTGGAAGCATAGAGAAGAGATGGGAGCTGGTATGGAATGAATGTAAAGCATGGGAGGAGGAGATATGGTTGGGTACAATGTAAGAAAGACAGAATGCATGTACCTAAATACCAGCGAGAAGGGATGAAAGACTTCCGGTCATCAGGACAAATGAGAGATAAGAATGAATGTAAGATACCTCGGGATTGTGGTGGACACTGGGTTGCTATTCATTGACTAAGGAGGTGGACCAGAAAGGGCTCAGGAGAGAATGCGTGCGAATCATTTAGGAAAGGTTAGCGAAACCAGCGATGCTATAAGGGTTACAAGTATGGGTATACATAGTACATGACAGCGGAATTAAAAGGCAGATGAGCGCAGCGCAGAAGCCCTTCCTCATCGCTTCAAGTGGAGCGTACAGGACAACGCCAACAGCTGCGGTCTCCGTGATTTTCGGGAATTCCCCACTACACGTGGAATGGAGTATGAATGGTACAAGAAAGATTGAAGACAGAGTGAAAGGTGATGATAGGGTAGCCCAATGGATGCAAGGGACATTGCTGGGGGAAGTGGGGGGAGAAAGAATGACTGAGGTGCATGTGGACGCCGGGATAAGGTTAGACGAAGGAAGAGTAGGAATAGGTTGGGTATGGGAGAGATAGGGGGGTGAATGGGTCAACGGCAGATCATGTGATTGAGAGATGTATGACGGGGACAGGGCTGGATAGCGAGAATGGAAGCAACGAATGGAAAGGGAAAAAGGGGAGATAACATTAAGGAAATGGAATCGAAAAAAGGACGATTGGATAATATTTGTGAATGAATGGGTGGAGAATGTGGTCAGTAACGAAAGATAAAATGAAAGGAGACAGCTGCAACTTATAGCGGAGCCAGGAATTTAAATGAAACATGAGAACCTAGATTGGCAAAGTAGACAACGAAGGAGACACAAAACCGGCAAGTTGGGCGATAGTAAAGTGAAGACAGATAGAAAATACTATAAAAATGTTAGTAGTGTAAATTGTTACATGGAGCAGTGATTTGATTTTGTATGTTATTTTTTTTTTAATTATTGTAGTAGATCATTATTGTAATGTAGAATGTAATTTTGGGAGTTAATAAATAAATAAAAAAGGGTCTGCCCCGCTAATTCATCCTCCCGCATTGTCGGCGTTCTGCGTCGGGGATGCGTGAGGGGGGTGAGTTAGAATGAGTAGAGGTTCCCTTGACAGTGGTAGCGGTAGATAGGGGGAATATGCTCAGTTGGAAGGCTGTCGCCCAGGGCAACGAGAGCGATGGCAAATTCATGCCCCGCTGGGAACCGAATTAGGTTTTTAGAGTTCAGCAGAGTCATACTCTCACCATCTGACCTAAAAGATCACTCACCATACAAATCGGCTTCGTTAAGAAGCTGGTTTATTTGGTCAAGTGTAAGTAGGTGTGAGTCACAATAAACCCTTGCGAGTTGCGGTAGAGGAACGAATAGACCCACAGTTTCACCGCACCAACGTCCTTGAAGGCAATAGAGAAAAACCCTACATTGTCATCAAATAGATTTTTGTTTAGGCTGATTTTCAAGTCACTAGAAAATTGATCTTGCCACCAAGACAATCAAAGTGATGGGATCGTATTTAAGGAGAAGTTTCATCCTGATGAAATATTATTATCTAAATTGAAGGGGTTATATTCTTAGGAGTGATTAATTTTTGGGAAAGAAAGTTTTTGGCTTTCTACTACTTCATCTTGATACAAAAACGAAGGATGAGGGAATCTTTCAAAAAAAGGAAGGAAGTAAATCTATACATAGATGTGTAGATCATACAAAGAAGTAACTTTCAGACACAAAGTGATACAAAAGTCCTCCTAAAACAGCTACTTTCATATAACCATTGAATTACACGAAAAAAAAATTCTTTCGAAATAAATACTTTTATATGAACACTGAATTATACAGAAGATACTTTACACTATTCAGTTTGTAGTTCAAACATTCGTTGTGGAATAAAAAATCAGATATCTTTCACATGAGTTCTACTTTAAATAAATGGTAACATGGTAATTCATTTAAAGTAGAACTCATGTGAAAGATATCTGATTTTTATTCCACAACGAATGTTTGAAATACAAACT
>WOGN01010481.1:0-10387 GCA_015342105.1 Leptinotarsa texana | reverse complement strand
CCCATCAAATATTCCGGCTTTCAATTTTTCTTTACTGAGTACAGGGAATTAGCTGGACAAGTATTTAAAACAAGGACGATTCTGGTCTAGACCCTTCACAAATTGTTTCATCAGCCCTAGTTTAATATGTAACAGAGGTAATATCATTTTCTCTCAGTCAACCAATGCTCCGTCAACTACGTTAGCTTCTCTTCGAACTAAAGCATCTCTAGAACGCCATTTTCTTCTAGTCCAGTGTTGGTCCTTAGCCCTGCTATCCCAAAGACAAGGAAACAAGGATATTTTGTATAGTCACCTTGTTGTCCCAGGAGAAATTTCACCATCTTAAAATCAACACAGATCGCCCACTGATGTTGGTCATACTTGATGTTTTTTAGCACCAGTGATATTGTTTTATAATCTTCTTGTAGTTTTGTAGAATACCCAATTGTACACTTCCATATTTGTTGCCATTATGTAGGACACACATTAAACTTCGTTTGGAACTGTCAATAAAAAGACGCCAGTGATCTGGACTATACTCCGATACACCCATTTTTTCTAACAGTCCTTTAATATTGTTACAAAAAATCATATCATTTTGCTGAGAAAAAAAGGCAAAATATCTTTTTCTCTATTATGGTACTATGTAATTTTGGTGTCTGGGTGAAGAAATTTCTTTTCCTTTAGTCTGGAGGCAAGCAACTCGGAAGAATCCTTTGGAAGGTTCAAATCTCTAATAAGATCGCTTAGCTCTTCCCGAGTAAAGCGCTCAGGACGTGTTGAATCCCCTTCAAAATCGCTGTCGTCTTCCTCAACTCTATTAGTCTCTAGTTCGTCAGATAACATTTCGACATTATCCTCTGGTAACGTAGGTAGGCTGGTAAATATTGGAATGAGTATCTTAATCTTCTAAATGAACACCAAAATAGGCTTATAAAATTACAAACTGGTTTTCTACTTTCCTTCACAATGTACTTACCACATATGTAGCAAAAAACATTCAGGTTATTCACACAACTACGCCTCCTTGTAGAAGCCATGGATTTCAGTTGTCACAAACAAACTCTTGCAAGAAAAGTTAAGTTCAGACTAAATTTCACAATGGAATGCAGTCGACTTTATAGGAATTTATTAAGGGCATTTCCGAGAAAATACTATTTACTTATCGGACAATAGGTAAGAAGTGATTAGCGCTAATTTCATGTTACGGGGATTTCCAATAAGTACACTTCAATTAGAAGTCATTAGTATGCATTTGTCTTCCCAAGTTTGTTCATAAACATATTGCAAATGTAGAGCTGAAAACTAGAGTTGATAAAAAGAAAAGGTTTGTATTTTTGGAATCAGCGCATATGAATTAACCAAAATCAGTTTTTTTTTCTCGGCAGCAAGACAAAAATTTTTTTTGGTGGGCTATGTTACTATTGTTTTTATTATAACTATTGAGATCACTATATAATTGCCATTTTTCAACACTCATTGATCTAGAATTCAGTATTTTGGTGCAGCAAAAAAAGTATGGAGATACCATAGATATTTATGATCACCAGATTCCACGAATAATTTTTAATGCATCATATGAGACAAAAACAATGAGATTTTGGTGTCATAGAGTCTCTGAATTTGGAAGTTTCTAACATAACATAATTAGATTTTGGTGTCATAGAGTCTCTGAATTTGGAAGTTTCTAACATAACATAATTTTTTTTCAAATCATTATTCCAGATATCTTGGGAATAATATCATTTACATCAGGTAAAAAATTATTCAAGGTAAACTTGCAAACATTTTTGAATTCAGCGTAAGAAATAGGATTATAGCTTGGTACAGAATACACTTATTCTCCAAATTTCAAATAGAGGAATTCTGGATATTAGGGCTTTCATACGTGGACTTTTCAAATTTCATGGGCTACTTACATTCGATGGGCATGTTTGTATACTCGTCTCAAACATATGTGCACAGTTTCAGCCATTCAACATGTTCAGTTTGTTGGTGAGAGGCTCAAAAGTTAGGGGTGCTTTGCGTGTTCGGCGTTTTTCTACCATCGAAAAAGATGGATAAAAAAATTTGCATTAAATTTCGTGAGCAAAATTCAATTGAGTGCTTGAAAACACTTGATATGTTGACAATGGAATACGATGATTGTACTGTGAGTAAGAAAAATGTTTACAAGTGGAACAAGCTCTTCACAGGAGGTCGAGAAGATGTTCGAAGCGAGGTTGTTGATGTGCTGAGGCAACAACCCATGAAAATGTTGAGGAAGGAAAGAAAATTGTTATAGAGAACCGTCGAATCGCTATTAGAAATGTTATTGAGGATGTCAGCATATCGGTTGTCTCATATGGCTCACTTTTGTTCCAAAGTATGATCAATTGTCAAGGTTTTGCTCACTATTTTCTTCGATTACCGTAGCTAGGTGCATCAGAAGTTCTTATCACATGATCGTACATTCAATAAGGAGTATTATCTTGAAGTTTTGCGCAGTTTTGCAAGAAGCGTCGAAAAAAACGTCTGGTATTGTGGAAAAGCGATTAATGGCTTTTGCATCACGATAATGCACCTGCTCATTCGCCATTGCTTGTTCATGATTTTTGGACGAAAACAACACCGTAATCATGCCTTAGCCACCGTATTTAGCAGATTTGGACCCCCGTGACTTTTTCCGGTTTCCAAGATCAAAGAGACCTACGAAAGGAAGGCTTTCAGTAACAATTGAGGAGATAAAGATAGTATCGCCGTTCAAGGACATACCAAAGAGTGCATATCAGCCGCTTCGAGGATTGAAAAAAACGCTGGTACAAATGTATTATGTCTAAAGGGGAGTACTTTGAAAAGCACAAGTGTGTTATATTTGAAGGTGACTAATCTGAAGGGGACAAAATATAAATTGATGAATAAGTGAATATTTTTTGAACACACAGAGTATGTTCATTTGAAATTGGGAAAACTAATATCAATTACAACAGTGTTCGGTAAATGCCTGTCAACGTAATGATTTAAAAATAATTTCTGCTGTTTCCTTAAGAGAATCGAATCCATTAAATTATTCCCTTCTATTTCTTCCCATGAAAATATTAATTTTTATTTATTTTTTTCTATTGAGCTACTGTGATGGGTTTGCCGTATGACATTTCAGACCGCTTTGCAAACTCTCCTTTATCAAAATCGTAATGAATATAATTCTCTCTACCATTCTGATAAGTAGAAGGAGGAGGTGTTGGTTTGTCGGATTACAACGACTATATTTCACTGAACTAGGCAATTCGTTAAACAAAACAATAAAGTAACTTTCACGTATAATTTATTGTATATTGTTTCGGATTCAATTATCAACTAACCTCAAATCCGTATTAAGTTTAATTGATTATCCTTGCGTTTTTGGTTCATGGTGTACAGTATGGGAGTGATGGCGACAGAAGTTATATAATTTCATCACGACTATCATTAGAAAAAATAACGTTTTTACAAATCCAATAACTGTGGTTTCTCATGTCGGAATAGATTTCAACTTTATCATTTCAAATGTGTAGCCTGAATATCTTTCAATTTCTGAACCAAACTGAGAAATCTGGTATTTTAATGAACAGTTTTGTTGTAGATTCTTTCACACAAAAAATTATATTTTCCATTTACTTCGAAGCATAATATTGTTGCCCTTTATGGTTACAGTACCGTCTTCAAAATTTTCAAACAAGAAGAGGGTTCGTGGATGGTGTGACAATTCACCTGGAAAAATTTTTATTACCCAATATAATCAATATCGGTTTATTCGAATTTTATCAATTTTTCATCAAGAAATCTGTATTTGAAAATCCAGATATGTATTCTGAATATATACAATAAAATGTAATCGAAACACATATGTTCCAAATATCTATGATATTTGAATTCTTTGTTAATCTGAAAGTGGTATTTTAAGTATTCATAGCTCATTGTTATTTCATCAATACTACCCGAAAGAAAAAAAAAGAATACCAATATTATTAGAACAATTATTATTAGAACAGAAAACAATTTCTGCTAATGCTACAGATATTTCTGAATATGACAGAACGCATTTTGTCCTAGGGAATCAATTTAAATATATTACAAGGTATTCATGATATACAACCAAATAAATTGTCGTCGATGATTATGTTATTTAAGCGTCATTATTGTGGCGCTTAGAATAGAAAATTAAATTAAAAGCAGAGAGTATCCGTTACTTAGAAAATCTTCTCCTTTTTATTAATAAACCAATTAATCGCCTCAAATAAAACAGAAGATATTAAAGAAGCCAACATAAAATTTTCTTGAAAAGGTTACATCTTACATTGGAAATAAAACTCAATAAAATTTTGCCAATTGGTGAGAGGTTATAATTGAGTAATCAGTCCCTTCTTTCCATATGACAACACTTCATCATTTTTATTGAGTTAGTTGGAATCTGAATTCTGCTGAAATAGATGAAATAACATATCTTTCTCAAAGATAAATCACCTCGAATGTTTGAAAAAAATTCATCGATGCTCCCATTATCATAAAGCTGTAAGAGATGCCCAGGTTGAATGTCTGATATGAAATGTTTCTTCACATTTCTGTATTTCATTGATTATACGTGATATGCTCCTATAAAAAAACAGAGAAACCATTTTGAATGCATTATCACATCACTCCAACGATATTGAAATAGAAGGTATAAAATCATGCTTAAAAATATCATTTTAGAATTAAAAATTAATATGTGCATAGAAAACTAATTCATCGGTTACTTATGAATAACAGTGTATGAATCTGTATGAAAAATATATTCATTTTCCGACATCAACTGCATCAAAAATATATCACAGGAATAAAATTCTCTGACTGAACTTGATTGTGTCAAAATCATAAAAAGAATTCAATACTTACCATAATAACAATTATGGTAGGTATTGAAAAATGTAAAAATAAACATTTGAGTTGAGGAAGTTGGTATCAACTCTCGGTATAACCGGATTGTTGGAAGACCACCATTATTCTCATTCAATGAAGCATAACAAAAAACCAATATTCACCAATTTTCAGGATATGAATCCTATTATTTACTGAAATATGGCTAACCGACGGTCATCGCGTCATTCTGTTCATGACTCCGTGCATTTATTTGTTGTTTCCGCAACCAAAGTGCTGCTTAACCTTGCATTTGGCTATATTCTACTGATGACAGCTAATTAGTCAGGAATACATGTCAACACGTTTCCAATACGTTTCCATTACGTATTGGAAACAAATTCCATATTGTGAAAATTTGCAATGATTATCATGCTTAGTGTTTTTCTTTTTTCACCCAACTAACGGATCAGTTTAAAATGAAACGTGAAGAAGTCGTATTAACATTACTGATGGAAGCTGAGCACATTGCTAATTCACGACCACCCGTACATGTCCCCATTTCTCCCCTAACCATTTCTTGATCGGTACCTCTATTTCTAGCTACTTGTTCATTTGCTGATTATTTCTAGCCTAGATTGGTGAGAGAGTATTTGCCGACGTTAACAAGGAAAACCAGAAAGACCCTCAAAATATCAAGGTTGACGACATAGTTGTGTAAGTTGACAGCGACCTACCACGAAATTACTAGCCCAAAGGACGAATTTATGATATGTACCCCTCTTGGGGGAATGAAATGTGACAAATCACTTGAACACTCCTAGTGAAAGTATATATAGAAGAGAGACAAATCTCCAACCTTTCTTCGATGTTCCTAGCTATCTGGATGGAATCCAACAACTTCAGGTTATATTTGGGGGCAGAGCTCCATACACGAGAACAATACTCCTAAGAAGATCTGATCTGAGCTTCATAAAGCATTGAAATTTGCTGAGGTATGTGTGTACAGTTCTTTGGTTCGGAACAGTGTTCCAAGCTTTTGAGAAGAAGCCTTTGCAACCTGACCTGACCGGACGTTATTATATCCGATTCGGAGACATCTATCTTCTTGAAGAAAACCGATGCCTGGGTTTTTGAGGCATTGAATGGAACCTGGTTACTTTCACCCCAATTCTATATCACTTCTAGATCCTCTTTAAGATATGCAATATCCTGCTGTCTGTGAAGATGTGCCTCCATAGCCAATGTCCTGGAATTCAAATGGAATGACGGGACAAATGTGCTGTTGTCAACAAAGCAATATATTGGAATGAAGAAAAGAGAATTTGAACTTTCTATGTTTTTTTACCACTTCTATTTTTAACTAACGTTACTGCACTTTCGTCCTATAAGGACATTTTCGAAATTATACATTATTGTATAAGCTTAATGTATAAGTTTGAAAATTTCAGTAAAAGTTTGAAAGTTTCAATTCGTCAATTATGATTTCCACCACGAAGTAATAGCTACATCCATCAATTTATACAATACTTGTACTATGTTGCTGTATCGCTGCTGTTCCAATGTTTTGACAGAATCAGAATCAATTAACTTAGGCGTGCACTACGTTATAGAACAATGCTTTGAAAAGTTGTCCTACAGCGCCATCTAGTGGCGAGTTATAGAAAAATTGTTAGCCTAAAAACCTTCACTATGAAAAATTACTTATACATATCAAGTTTCATCACGATCGGTTGAGCGATGTATGAGTTTTACACTTACCAACCAACCAATAAACAAACATCCATTTCCACTTGCAGACAGCAAGTTTTACTTACACGCCTGAGAATTGGACATACGAAATTTACCCATCTACATCTCCTAAAGCATGAAGAGCCTCGCATTGGTGATACCTGCAGTGTGACGATGAGTGTTGAACATTTATCTCTGATTGCCCAGCTTTCAATGATGAAAGAAAATTTTACGGATTACCAAGCGACCTCACCAATGCATTGGATGTTACGAACTTCACTTCTCTTTATAGGTTTTTAGAAAATGTTGGCATCTCTAACAAAATTTAATGTACCTACTGTAACCGCTAATAACCCCAGTGGTTGATGCGGTGTTTTTCCTTTTAAATAAAAAAAATCCATTTCTATATAGTAGATATTGGAGTCTTGCTTTTTTTCAAATGAGTTCTTGATATGCAATAAAAAGAGGGTTGGAGACAATATGGATCCCTGGGGAATACCAGCGTTGATGTTGAAAATATTCGAGAGATATCCATCGACGACCACTTGCAGAGAACGTTCTTCCAGGTCAAATACGTATGCTAGACGTCAAATCCAAATCTGGAATTTATCGGCGATCGGTTGTAATGAATTACTAGGAGGAGAAGTGAGGAAGAAGAAATGTGTTTTGTTGATTTCATTTCACTTTATTCAATTCTCCTCCACATGGAATTTTGTTAAAATGTTAATTGGTTGTTGAATAAAAACATATAACTTGAGCAGTTGTCTATATAATAGAAATGAAAATTCTTTGACTACTTGGAATCACAATACAATGGCTGTGAATATTTGGGTTAACAGCACTCATTGCCATATAGTAGTCGATGATTTGTTCCATGATTCATAGCTTTTCAGAACCCTTGTTCAACTTGAATGCATAGGTATTAAGATTTTTGTCCGTCTAAATTTAGTGGCAACATAGTCAGGCTACAACCCGTAGCTGATGATATTGATGTACTTTTGACATCGAAAAAAAGACAAGTAATGAGACTAATGACAGATTGAAACGCAGTTTTCTTGTAATGCAATGAAGCTAATAGTGAAACGATTCTGGATTCCAGTCATATATTGGGTTTAAAAAATTGTGCCATAGAAGTTTTTTATTTCTTGTGGTATAGAATAATACTGGAGTTCTTTTCCAACACCAAATCGTTATTTTTAACACCTCGACACGTGTTTCGATAACCAAGTGATCATCTTCAAGAGGAAGATTAAGATTCTTGAGTTGTTTGAATAAATAACAACACAGATGTGTTTCACGAAAAAACAAAAAGATCATTGTTAGACGTTAGTAATGAAAATTCAGTATCTATTTTTATATTCACTATATATTCTCAATGCTACTTCAGAAATATATTGAAATATATATTGAATGCTCACATAGTTTTCCTTTTATATCCATTACATGTCACGACGAAAACCACATACGTTAAATGCCGGTCATTTCTACTTCAGCTTTTGAACATTCAACATGGTATGTATATACTATTAATCATAATATAAGATAAATTACATTTCAATCAATTCGATACCTTTTTTGATAAAGAAATAGAAACGTTTACAATAACATATAATTGTCTGCTATTGTTTGCCTTAATAAAATTCTTTGCATTCAAGTTGCATTTGCGAATGCGATTCATCAACTATTTTAGGTCACTTTCCTTTCAACTAGAGTATTCATGCTTTGAATAGAACGCAGTTTAATTTACTGTGCATGTTAAACATGCATTACACGCAAATTCATTGCAATCCATTGTCGTTCATAATATTTACAAATAATCGTATTTTGTGTTGAAACCGGTTGTAATGTATTGATATTCCGATTTGAGATTATCTGAGAAAATGAAGACAATAATGTAATACATTTTCTCATTGAATTTTCACAAAAGTCTTCCTTCCTTCCAAAGCATTCGAATTGAAACATAAATAATAAAAAATAGCTGAGTGAAGTCAGGTCACAAAGTTTTGATTAATCTTGAATAGTTGCAGACTCTGCTGAAGAATTTTGAAAATTTTCAAAACACAATAAAACAACATAATAATTATAGAAATTTTCAGTAAATATGAATGAATATTTCTGAAAGGAAATAAAATACTTTGGGAAGTCTTGACAACATAACGTAAGTAGCTGTTATGTTAGGATCTGGCAATCATATTACTACATTCGAAACAAATATTTCTCTATTCATTGATGCAATACTTATTCTGGAAATATAACTATATTCTGGGGAGTGCTGATATTATTCAATAATTGAACTGCATCAGCAGATGTTCCATTGAAAATTTTGAGAGGCATATTTTCAAACTCACTATCGCTGTTGTTCATTGCGATAATTGCAAACAAAAGCTATGCAAACTTTCAAGAACCAAAACGCCAACTAGTGTCATGTCAAATACCCTTCAGCCGTTATTTTGCTGCTATAGTAATAATCAACTGCATTTATGAAAACCATATCTATCAAGATTTCCAGATTCACAATAACAAAAACTATGTGATTCTTTTGGACCAAGTCCGGGAAATACGTACTTTTTGAACTAGGTCGAAAAAAGGGTTCTTTCTCAAATAAAAAGCGTCCGGACGGTTTCCGAACAAAGTATTCCTCGTGAAATTTGTTCATATGAACGTAAAAGTATCTTATCATCATGACTTATAGATTTAGAAATATTATTCATTGAGCCACTATAATAAAACTCAGGAAATGGAGAGTTTTTGAGAGAACTAATACATAAATATCAATGGAATGTAAAATGAACTCAATAGGCAAAATTTGTTTCCAGTGAACATTTCAACTGAGATGACTTTATTCGCTAGGACATAAATTATCTTAGATCTAACCTATTCTATATTATATATGGGCTCTATATTATTGCGTCTCTTAAACTCCGCATAATTACCCAGTTCTATGCGAAGCGAAAGTCATCCGATTGTGGGAAGGAAGTTCAGGTTGAATGTTCTAGAATTCAGAAAGTTCAATAGATTCAGAACAACCTGACATCAAAAATCATTGCAATAGATTAAACCTGCTCATGCTGGTTGCGCTCATACTATTGCCGAATAAGAGAGTTTTTGTTGTAAAAAATTAATATGTCGATAACATTTCAAGGTCTCGTGGTGTTCTTGGATGTTCTTGTGAACATACATGCAGATGATTCATTGTGCCAAAGAGTGTATAGGAAACCGACACACATAGACAGGTACCTGAACAACAACTCCAACTTCGAGCCAGAACAGAAGAGAGGAGTGATTAAAGTGTTGGTTGAGAGAGCACGACGTGTCTGTGAACCTGACAGTCTTTCTGAGGAACTCAGTCACCTGAAGAATACCTCCAAAGAGAATGGGTACAGCGAAGAAGAATTCAAGTGGGCCGTACGACCCAGGAAAGAGAAGTCCAAAGTAACCCCAGCTAGGCTGGTCAAGGAAAAAGCTTTCCTTTCCCTATGTTGAGAGTGTTACAGTTCGGATTGAGAGAATTTCTCACAGAAACATGACATGAAAACAATATTTAGGCCAACAAAAATATCAAGCAGAGTCTAAGGAATCCTAGTAGCTGCGATTCGGTCTACAATGAAACCACGAAAAGAAGTGTGGATACCCATCTCTCTGAACACAAGAGAATTTGCCGATTCGGCAATTTCTCTTGTGTGCCATTTTAATGTGTGTGCAATTTTTATTAAAATGTTTGGCTACAGCTGATTGGTCGGATGAACCGACCAATCAGCTGTAGCCAAACATGCTTTTAATAAAAATGGCACACACATTGTTGCATTTGAAGATACAGTAA
>WOGN01010479.1:0-10388 GCA_015342105.1 Leptinotarsa texana | reverse complement strand
ATAGATATTCTCTGTCGGATTTCATCACAGAAATAGAAAACTATCACGCCAACCGTGATAGTTGTCGCGAAATGCGTTAAAGTTATAAGTGTGAAAATTCTTTTATTATTTATCATAAATAGTGACATCAATTTCCTTGAAATAACGCAAGTGATTGCAAGAATAACAGCCCAAATAATAACTTTTCGAAGCCATTCTACACTAGTTTCAAATTTCTGGCAATACTTTCTGTTATTTGCATTACCATTTGAAATAAGGAACATTTCTAATATACCTTATTCTCAAAGAAGTTATACCATGAAAATTTTAAAAAGAAGGAATGGTTGAACGTCATTTTATTGGGAGACAAAAATAGAGAATATTTTACTGATCTAGAATGAAACTAACAAAAAATTTCAAAGCAACTTTCATTAGTTATCATTTAATTCGAGTTTGCAGTTTTTCCAGTGAGTTTTCAGTTGTACAAAGTAGAACTTGAGATCCAACAATTGTACAATTTATTCAAACTTTCAGTACATGCTGAATGGATGGTGTCGAATCTCAGTATAATATGCTGATATTTCAGAGAAGCAAAAATAATTTTTGATACCAATTTTCGTGAACTCATGTCCCAAATGTATACTTAAGGAGACAAGGAAAAGCCAATCCCTCATACGTCTACATCAGAAAATATGTGGCATTTCGGAGCAAATCCTAGCTTATTCATAAGGCTACCAGCATTAAAAATAAACCAACACGGGTTTTAGGAGGACGCTGATTGTCACGCCAGGGTAGAAGATGGATTATGCTATCAGTGAACAGGGTCCTGAAAAGGGTCCTCAAAATAATCGTGTAGAGGATAGTAATTCAAATAATCTACGTATAATTTATTTTAGAAATAACGAATAACAGAATACTAGCTGATCATGTTTTTAGTTCGTCACTACTTATGCAATATCACCACAAATTGTTACACCGCATCTATCTGTCTGTCTGCCTGAAGGCGATAAAATAAAAAAAAAATCGAACGAATAAGACGATTCAATACAAATTGATTTTTCAAAGGTCTTAAGAAATTTCTTGGTAATCTCTCGGGTGATGGTATTACCCGAGAGATAAATATATGACAATGTTTTTAATGTTTGCATCTATCGTGGACTGTATAATTTGGTTTTGATGAAATTTTTGTCTGCAGATGAATAAACGTCTTTATTGAATGACAGTTGCTTGTACACTACTTTATACATTAATATTCAAATCGACCATATTATCTACTACACAAAAAATAATTAACTTATTTCACAGCAGGCACCTCGCAGGGTTGCCAGTTAAAACAAAAGTAATAAGAATATTTATACAACATGACTTTTAACATAGCTCCCCCTTTAAAGGGCACCTTCAAAATATGACCTTACACATTACTGACACTGAAGATTTCAATGAATTGTTTCTGATTGAAATGGCAGGATACATAAATGTTTTCTAGAGTGCTTGATAAGTTCTGAAGACACCTTGAATGTGGCTCTACGTGGTATTCCATCATGACCGGGTATCACTTCAACAATGCGGCCAAGCATCTAGTGGTTTGTAGGTAACTTATCATTTTTGACCAGTACTAAAGTATCGTTGTTGAGTGGAGTTGGAAGTCCTTTCCATTTGTATTGCTGGTGTAGTTGAGTTACATAATCCTTATTAAAGAGAATCTAGAATTGCTGTTGCAAATTCTGCACCAATTGAAAACGAGATACCTTTCCTGTTGATACTTCGGACAGATAATAATCTGGTAGTGAAGTGACAACTCGCCCGATTAGGAAGTGGGATGGGGTAATAGGCTCAAGGTCATTGGGATCATTTGATAGGCGAATAGAGGCCTTGAGTTCAACACTGATTCTATTTGAGTCTGTAAAGTAATGATTTCCTCATAGGTGAGGATTGTATTCTGCTCAACTCGTTTTAGACTCCCAAGACCGCCAAAATTTGGAATATATGGAGGAATGAAGGGCAATGTTATATTCAGCAATGATGTTTGATTAATAATTGAATCAAAATGTTGAGATAAATATTGTCCTAGGTCATGTAATTCATTCTTGACTCCAACAAATGTGGTTCCATTGTCGGAATAAACGTCCGCTGGAATACCTCGCCTGGACGTGAAGCGTCTGAGGCACTCTGTGGTCATATCTGTGACCGCCTCTAAATGTATCGCTTTAGTGCTGAAACATATAAATACACATGTAACATTTAACAAGTTTCAAACCTCTAGTTTTACGATCTTCCAGAGATAATGGACCGGCATAGTCTATTCCAGTGACCTCAAATGGAAATGATTGCTTCAATCTTTGTTCGGGTAACTGATCCATTGGCATTGAAATCAAGTCGGGTTTTGTTTGTACTTGAAACAGGTTAAAAATAATTTTACGGTTTGTCTGGCTGATGTTCTGCCACCAACAACCAAAATGTTGTCTCATAGAGTATGATGCTTATGAACAAATAATAATCTAGCAAGATTATGTTTGGCTGACAGTAAAATTGGATGTTTAATATTTCTATCAAATAAAGAAAGACGAAGACGTCCTCCCACTCTCAATAACCCAGAAGGGTGAGAAGGATGATAGATGATGTTTATTGTCTACAAAACCTTTCTTGACTAAAATCATCATGTCATTCTTGAAGCTCTCTTGTTGAGATATTTCAATGAGCGCGTTAAAAGCGGAACTGAGCTCTGATATTGTTAATGGACCGGTTTGTTTTTCCAAATTTTTTTTGAGTTTTAAATTCTCATTGAAACGAAAACAAAAAGCAGTGACTCTTTTCAATTTGGTTAAGCTAGAATATAAATTGAAAATATTGGATTTATTATTATGAGAATCAGTTTTTACAGTAGTAAACACTTGTGTTTTGATTTTCAACTCAGGGATCTCTTCCATAGCAAAATTGAATGGTAGCTGGGGCCATTCACCCTGCGGGAAATGTAAAAATTAGGGACCATTATACCACCATATTCACCATATTATATGGCCCTATATAATACGGTAATTGTAAAACTATTCAGCCCATACAATTTGAATTATTGATGGCAATAATGATAATAATCAAAACACCCGACCTGCGCGGTGCTGAGTGGAAAACTGAGGGGAAAATCTGGTGTCCACCATAGCCTGCCAGGATGGTCGCTATGAGCGTTAAAGAGGAACCCAAGACCCTAATGATCTTGCTGCTGGCAGGTCCAGCATATGCAGTCTCAACCTATATCCATCGACATAACAAGACCCCAATAATGCAACCATTTATTCCCACCCTCAGACTCATATAGGCTAATAATTCTGTAGTTCTTCTCGACCATCAGCAAGACGATATTTAACGTGAAGTTTAAAGTTTTGGTTTAGGCAAATATAGTTCGAAAAGTTAAGCAAATATGGACAATATTGAGGATTATCTCTTTGGACTCCGCAGACTCTATCTAGACCACTCTGTCAAGATGGTTGTTTTGATTATTGGGGTCTTTGATAGAATAACGATCTGTCTACTCTCGAATTAGATTTCTTAACCGAGAAATCCTCGTTAAATCCCACTTAGCTGTCACCAGTGAAATATCTGCGGATTTTTCATATGGGTTTGTTAATAATACTTAACTGTCTGTCAATCCTTGGTAACCCTCTCGCTGTTGCTGTGTTTGTTTTATTCAAATAAAATTTGGCAGCTGCTGTCACCAGATGTAGATTTCTCCACATCATAAATTGGATATTAGGTAATTCCAAAAAGGCTATTGGATTCGTACCGGTCGCACGAAGGCCGTTCTTTTTGAATTCATTTGGTATATATACTTATACTCCCTCTCATCAATATGATTGCCGAACGATGCCGAATATGCTCTAACTGAATTTTAATCTCAGTTAAAATGCTTCTCATTTACTATTCTCTTCTCAATAGATTGACAAAAGTCTCTAATTTGTTTTCGTAACTTCATAGTACTCTACGAGAATAGTATTTTTCTCGTGAAAACTCCCAAGCCGTCGTGTCAGCAACGCTAGCCACAAAAACCTCATATCGACGCTTTCAACTTTCCCAAGCGTATGATCATCGACAGGATGAAATATATACATGTGTTTAGTCTAACCCAACTTGTACATGACCACAACGACACTCAAAGGTCCGACAGTCATAAAGTAGTTCGAACGCTTTTTCATCTGGGAAAATATCGACACCGAAGAATCGGGTGTTTGACCTCGGTCTCAATGAATAAAATAATATTTTACGTTGACCATCCCAATGGCAGTTATTACATCATTCTTGAGTCATTCCGTCTGCTTGGAACACATGACTCTTGGGCACAATGTTCACTTACCCATGGTATGGGGAATGGTAATTTTTTGATGATGCTGGTGTACCCTCTCGAATATATCGGAGCTTCAGTGATAGGGTCCGACCAGCTCACCCTTCGGAAAAATAATAATGAAGTAATCGGCTTTGTGAAGCAGCTGCCACTATTCGATCGAATTTGGATGGGTATGTGCCACAATACACCTCTGCGTGTTGCAGTGAATAGTCAAATAGAACCACAGGTTTCGGTCCTACCCCAATTCCATTCTCACTTATTCTCTGGTCGTCACCAATAAACCCAATAGTAGAGCCCTCTAACATCATCGACGTTACGCCTATGCGAATGTTATCTTCTCGTTTTCAATAATAATTTGTAAAGTTATAGATAATATAATTGAGGAGATTTGAATTTTACTCCACTTTCGCCAAGATGTTGGTGTTATTGTGTGTTTTTTTCGGGTTGGCCGATTTACTGGCCACAGCTTCGCCTGCTGGGAGGACGAATCGACCTTTTGAGTTGTCAGTCATACATTTTAACGACTTTCATGCAAGGTGAGTTACATCAAAATTTTTAGGTGATTTACGGTCTGTTTTATATCTTAATGTGCGTTGAACAGTGTTTCATGTTAAATGTTATCAGTTTTACAACTTGATATTTGAAAAAAGTGCCGTGGCGGCAATTAAGATTTTACGACTCGAATAAATATGATAAAAAAGGGTATATTTACATTTAAATAACCGCACATCGTTTTAATTAAAATGAAAAGTTATTTAAATGAAATTGAAAGGCAGGAAAGAAACAATCCCAGAGGTTAAAAGTTGTAGTTTTCATAATGAAAACGTGAACATTGATACGTGATATATGAATCTAAAAATAAAAGTAAATGAATGAAGAAAACCAGATATCAATGAAATCTCTAGATGAATATGTTGATAATGAGGGGAAAACAATATTGGGATACGGAAATGAAAAAGGGCCCATTTGAAACAGATTGAAGATGATGAGCTGAACTTCATCATTGAATGCTTTTAATTTTTTCCAACGTATAGTAAATCAGATATTGAAATGTTCCATAGTAAATATGTTGCATTGTTGATTTTCCAGAAAATATACAATTATTCATGGGCAGAATGGACAGAAAGAAGACAGTAGAAAAACTAATTTCAACAATAAAGTTATGAAAAATCGCTCTTAGAGAACTGAACTCGAATCTATGCTGAATTCGATGCCTCTGCAAAAAGTGTGAACAATTATATTCTTGTCATGTTTGTCAACTATTTTGTCTAGAAGTATTGATTTTATAGACTCAAGAGTAACCAGTAACCAGTTATCAGCTTGTGAGAGAATATCCTTTTTCAAATGTATATTGTACAAATCACTGACAATGGAAAACTAGAAGCCTCCGAGGATGGTATTACTTATTTGATATCTACTACTTGATATCTACTACTATTTTTCAATGTAAGTTGAATAACATTGAATCAACACGTTTTCTTTGAAAGAGTTCAAACATCTCATTTATTCTGACCAACATACTTTCAGTGGCAATTTTCACAGCTATTACTCTCAAGGCTAATTATAACTTGTTGAAGTACACGATCAGTTTTGAAGGCTACATACATATGTGAATTTTCTAAATTTTCCATTCATTAGGAATAGCAATACATCAGATACACTGTTTGGAACCTTTGGTGTGGTAATGTATATTACTGGAGTTTAATATAAGGATTTTGAGTTTCTTATTCAGCCTACACGTTTTCCTGATATATTTTGATTCAACCATCCGAAACATTCCTTTCTGAAAGTCATGTTAGTTTTTTATATAGATATTCGTTGCCTTCATCTATATTTCTGGTAACATTTTTCTCAAAATCGCATATTCATTTGCTTGGGGGAAACGTAAAAAGTCTGTGGACAAGTTAGTAAGGGAATTATTCTTAAGTGTGGACATAAAGGATTAATTTTCAAAACTGCTGTCACTTGTGCTGTTAGGCACAATGTGACAAAATTCAACATATGAAACAGTGATTTAGTCGGATACGCCTTCTATTAGTTTTATTAATCTCTTTGGTAGATTTTTCTTTTCAACATTACTATAGATACATATAAAAATCTGTTAAAACAAATTCTGTTTTTTCGTTAACCAGCTGTCGCACCCCTACGAACGACAACCCTCAGAAGTCGAACCTTGTGCTAACTAAGGATTAACGAGGTCTCACCATTTAACGGGTTGGACGTAAGCAAGTGAAAATCGATCGTTTAGACTAGGGCTTGAACCACTGACCAACACGTCAGTCAATTCGAGTGAGTGAACAAAGTACCCACGTCGCACCGCTTGGCTACCGACCGATAGCCGACCGATAGATAGATAGAAAGATAGATAGATAGTTAGATAGACTTTATTGGCTATTTCTCACTGTGGTTTACAGCACGTCACATATTACAAAATATATTGAGAGACAATATGTAAAAATGTAAAAAACAATCAGGTCATTCACAAAAACTTTTTTTTTAAATCACATTAAAAAGAATAATTCGAAAATTCTTCTGCATTATAAAAACAATGTTTAGGAGTAGACATTTCATATTAGCCTTAAAATGTCTATCATTCAGGGAACGCACTTCTGAGCTCAACTTTTTATAAAGTTTCAAATTGAGGGAATTTGACTTCGACTTATTTAGCCTGAAACGGTTTAGTGCTATTTGGTTTTCTGATCTCGTGTCGCATTTGTGAAGATCTGACGAAACAGTATAGTTTCCTTTTTTTGAGTGTATTTCACAGCAAACTCCATGTTTCACTGTCCTGAGCTCGGATGTAGTATTTTTCATTTTGATCAGTTGTTGTCTATTTGTTAAATACGATGACATCAATTTGAGTGGTGTTCCTCTAACCCCATAATAAAATAACTTTTATTACAGTAGGTCATGTGAGACACAGTCGAACGCCTCGGACAAATCGCACATAGAAATTATGAAATGTTGCTTTTTTTCAAGGCCATCGACAATGTCTACCACGACCTTCACTAGTGCGTTTATTGTAGATTTGTTTTGGCGGAAACCAAATTGAGTGTTGGCAAGAAAGTTATTCTTTTCAAAATAATGTGTTAACCTTTCCTTGAACAAAATTTCTATAATTTTAGAAAACGTGTTGATTATTGAGACTGGGCGAAAGTGTTCCATAGTTTCAAGGTTATTTTTTTTCGGTAAAGGCAGAACTCTTGAGATTTTGAATAAATCCGGGAAAATGCCATCTTAAAACACTTATTTATTAGCGCAACCAATGGTTCAAGCAAAATGTCCGATGTTTCTTTGATAAGTATTATATTTATTTTGAAAGCATCTTCTGAACTGTTTTTTTTAGTTTACGTATAGCTGACCTCGTCCAGGGTGGTTGGAGCTAAGAAGAAACTTGATTTTGGAGATGATAAATTTCTCCAAAGATCAGATCTAGTAAGAGAGGGACTTGCTATTGTTTTTATAATATTGTCAGCAATTGTACTGAAGAATATATTGAACTCGTTTGGACTGAAAGATGAATTGTCAATGTTTTTAAATTTTTTGTTGAATTCGCAATTAACGATGTGCCAGCTATCTTTCGATATATTTTCGTAAAAAATTAAAAAAAACATAGGCATTTTTTTAGAGATAATAATGGAGTTTCTGTAATCCATCTTCAGTTTTCTTTATGTCGACCAGTTGTCAGGATCATTCGTGCTGTTTGCGATTAACTTCACAGTTGACAGAATTTTTCGCTTTCTTACCAATTCATTATTGATCCAGTTTACAGAGGGGTCTATTCGGGTTGTATCTTTTAGAGGGAAACATTTCTTTGTTACTTCACTATATGTTTTCACGAGCCAGTTTGTTAATTTATCAACATCACTCAAGGATTCATGAAACATTTGCCAGTCAACCTGCGCTATAGAAGTTCTGAATTTTTGTAATGCTTTGCTTGAGTAATGTCTTCTGAAAATTATATCTGTATTTTCTATACTCAAGGGTGTGATAATGAACTGGCACAAGTGGTATCAAAGTGAGCTTGCTTCTCCCAACCACATTTTCCAGATACACATACTATTACTTTTCTGATTGATTCGGCCGTTACTTGAATGAAAATCCATAGTAATTTCATAAACTACACCTGACGATTTAATCTCCAGAAACTTAATTGAAAAATATATCACGACATGTTTTGCTAACACAGTAGCTTTATCAACAGTGATTTGTATTCAATTCACTGTTATCAACAGTTATTTGTATTCAAATCACTGTTGATAAAGCTACTGTGATAGCAAAACATGCCGTGATATATTTTTCAAATAAAGTTTGTGGAGATCAAATTGTGGGATGTAGTTTATTAAAAAGAAACAATTTCAGCAAATCCAGTCAAAACATTCTTTAACTTTCAGCATATGTCAAAAATAATAAAATAAGCTTTCAGAAAAAAGAAAAATAGAAATTATTTCGGAATGTTTTCGTAGATTCGACCAGATTAATGAAAATGGTGGCTCTTGCAAAAAGGAGAGTGAATGTGTTGGTGGATTCTCAAGACTATACACTCAAATAAAAAAAATGCGCGAAGAAAACCCGAAGTCGATTTTATTGAATGCGGGAGATACTTTCCAAGGGACCCTGTGGTATTCAATTGGCAAATGGAACCTTACCCAACATTTCATGAATAAACTCAATATCGATGCCGAGGTAAGAAATCTGGAAAATTCAGCTGTACCAAATCTAGAAATCTAGATATATTTTTGAGTTCGTACTTGTGATGGAATCGGCCCATGATTGATAAAAATCATTGGAAACGTACTTGATCAACAACTGATTTCGACATTTTCCCAACGGTTCACGAAACGAAACACTTGTAATTATTATACAATAGCTGCTTCATGGGGCTGTTGAACCATAAACTGTAATGTTTATCACTAGAGTTTTACTATTTCGCTATTCAAATACGCTGCCTTGGTCAAAAATAGGGCTTATTAGAATCATGATAAATACAATATTTAGAACTGAAACCTCTGGCGTAGAGAGAAATCAAAACAAACACTTCTCGCACATACCACATTGTTTTGTTCAAGGCCATCATCAGTGATTGCTCATTGGATTTTAGAACTTTGGTAATGATACGTTATATAACGATGTTATTATAAGATAACGACATTTTTGAAATCGATTGGTAACTACTGTCGAAAAATGGTAATAAGTTAATACATCATGAAGCACAGGCACCGGTTTTTGACAAGAAGATAAATGTCTCCGAAAAGATATAATAATGTCAAGTCACACAATTCCGCTTTTTGCTTCGATACGTTTTTTGGGGGTTAAAATAGACACCAATATGTCTTGGCACAATCATGTCTCTGAAATTGCAAAGGCTGCATCTCAAAAGTTTGGAACACTGTTCCGAACCAGAAAACTATACACACCTCAGCAACTTTTGATGGTTTATATAGATCAGATCGGACCTTCTTTGAAGTATTGTTCTCATGCATGGAGCTTTGCCCCCAAATATACCCTGAAGTTGCTGGATCCCATCCAGAATAGAGCCATCGGTCTGATTGGAGACGCGAACATTACCTACAACCTTAATAGCCTGGAACATCGCTCCGAGATCGTCTTGAGGATTTTCCTGTAGTGTGTGTATTTTTATCTTGAAAAAATAGTTTATGAAACGCAATTTGTGATATAATTTCTCTTTTAAGTATAGTACCTGCCAAAAGATATATTTACATCATATCTATATCATTTGTGATGTAGAATACATGCAAAACAAGCACCAGAAAATATTTTCTTCATCTTCTGAAGACGCTAACTTGGTTGGCGAAACTCGTGTAGAGAAAACTAATGAGTCTTGTTGTTTCATGAAAATGTTTGTTCTGAAAGTAATTTTCAAATATGGTATGGTAGGTTATGTTAGATTAGGTCCCAAGTAAGTGTGTCTATTGGGCCCTCCACCGCAACTCGCAAGGGTTTATTGTGGCTCACACTTAGTCAAAGTAGACGAAATAAACCCAGAGTAAGTAACGGTAATTTTTTGAGGATTTGGTGTTTTTTAGCACTCAAGTATAAATGGAAACACTGA
>WOGN01010478.1:0-10388 GCA_015342105.1 Leptinotarsa texana | reverse complement strand
AATTCCAGGTTACTCGCGTAGGCTTCGCGGATACATTCTCGATGAGTCATGTGTTTTCTCGCTCTGTCAGGGCCGGCGTCAGATTTATTACAATATTATATTTCATGGCAATTCATCTAAGCAACTATCGAATTCATTGAACAGAAGATGAAGATACATTTCACTATTCAAATGATCATCGTAAAAGAAAGGGCCGAAGATGTTTGTTCCCATAATGTTCATTTGTATTATTCCACCCATAATGAATATTTCTGTAAGAATCATCTATTGTTGGTGAATTTTGATTCGTTTGTCTATATTATTTTTTCACAAATATTTCCAGCTTCCCTATTTCTACGCCTTAACCACTTCGCAAATCGTACTCTCCTTCCGTCATCCCTTTCATTGAGGTGATGAACTTTGCGTATCCTGTAGCATTTATATTTGTTTTTTTTTTCAAAATAGTTCTGGTGGATATCACAGAAATTCCCATTTCGTGGGCAATTTCTCGTAAAGAACAATCTTGATTAGCATAATTTTTGTAACTGGCCAATCCTAAACTAAAAAAAAAGATGTTTTCACTGTGTGAATTTTTATGTGTTAATATTTGCTTACTCATTCATTTGATTCCTCACACTTCCAGTAGCCACACATTTTCTTATTTTCTTTCTGTTAAATGCACCACCATAGTCCCTCATTCCTTTTTAATCGTCTAAAACATTTGGATGTTCGGAATACGACGATTCGGGTATAGCTCAACATACATATTACTTGCTAAAAGAGGGTTCCTATTTGATTTCGCATAACTAAATAGCGTATCAGTCATTTCATCATTTGAATACATCTTTGATATGTTCATAAACGTCTGATAGTTCTCAACAGATAACAAAGTATTTCATCAGTTCGGACTTCCATTGTCTAATCTAATATAAATTGATTTGAAAACCCTGAAAAAAAAATCAATTTATATTAGATTAGACAATGGAAGTCCGAACAGATGAAATAAATCACAAAACATTGTCAACCACCTCCAAACAGACATTTCAATTGTTAGTATTCTTCAACTGTATTCGGTTCTTCAGGAATTTCAGAGATTCAGAACTGGTGGAATTGGCAAATTTTTCTACTAACAAATATAACACGTGAATCCTACACGGACTTTTGTGAAATCATTTACTCATTTTGTTTGAAGGTAGTTGACAATGTTTCGTGGTGTATTCTATCAGTTCAGATGCCCAACTGAAGGACAAATTCTTTACGCAAGATAAGGGACTGCCAATGGGATCGCCCACAAGAAGCCACGAGCCTGGTTGAGATACTTAGAGGACACCTTCATAGTATGGAACCATGGAAATGCAGAACTAGACACTTTCCTGGAGCACATCAACAACATAAGTCCTTCCATCACTTTCACAGTGGAGAAGGAACTCCACAACGAATTGCCTTTCTTAGACGAATGGGAAAATGAATGGAAAACTAGACCGTTATTTCGTGTTCTGTAATGCAAAGGAAGGTCTCGAAAGGAAACCAGGCATAATCAAAAATGAGCTTCAATGGAATGGTTACTCCAGAGTAATGGTAGAACAGGCTTTAGCTAGGCCAAACAGTCATCTCCCGCTAATACCAATGAAGCTGATATTACCTTCATTAGAAGAGGGGATAGGTGAAAGCACTCGAATGTCCTATTAATAGCCAGATCTCGGAGAAATAAGTCCAGTTATCACCCGAAGACGATTGTGGATACTAACAACCGAAACGTCGTGACGTAACTTGGTTTGGAATCTTTCAATATTCAATTTTCATTTCTTGTTAATAATATTTTTTAATTTTCAGTTTGTATTAATTATTTTTTCGGTTGTTGCTTATATGTTATTTCTTTGTAATTTCAGTTTTTGTTTAATAAAATTGTAATTTTTTGGTTATTCTTTTTTAATTTTTTACAGATTCTTTCAGGGATTTCAAATCAATATATATTATATTAGGCAATGGAAGTCCAAACTGATGAAATACTCCACGAAACATCGCCAACCACCTTCAAGCAAACGTCAAAGTTCTGCATCACCCATCATACTCCTCAGACCTCTCGACAACCGCCTACCATCTTTTGAAGCACAACGATAATTTTCTCATTAGTAGAACCGTTGCCAATCAGGACCATGCGAAAACGGCCTTAGTCGGCTTCATCATATCCCAAGCACCCAATTTTCATGCTGACGGAACTAATCAACTCGCGTTACGTTGGCAAAAATGCACTGATTCAAATAGTGCTATTTCCATTAAGATTAATTAGTATTCACTGAGATATAAGTAGACTCATAAAAACGGAACAACTTTTGAAACATCCCACTAATCGTACTAAAAGCTCAGAAACCCAATAAATGCGCCTCAAATACGACCACGTAAATCAGCAATCCTTCGTTTCCCCGTATGTTTAACCTGTGAAATGTTGACGTTCGGACGAAAAATAGAAAATAAATAAGGCTGTGGAAGTGAAGTTTTAAAATTAGTTGCTAATGAAGAATTCTAATTAGTTCTCGAATGAATTTTGACACTTTACATAACACTATAATGACTTTAACTATTTAATGAGAAATTGGCTGCTACATTGAATTCTTTAAAAGTCGGTAACTATCAACAAAATATATATTTTTCTGTTAACTTCATAAAATAACAATGTTTCCTTCCGCAATAGGGGACTTGGTGTATGAAGTCAGTCATCAGTAACTTCATCATTGTTCCTGACGTAACTTGATACAGTCCTGTACATAAGATAGAAATGTTTTCATCTCCGTTTGATTCATTTGTACCCAGTCTTGCACGAGAGCTGTCTTTTTACCTTTTACTTGCATAGTAATTCGTTTCTCTCACCTGAAAATTACTTTTTCATAGAATACTAGTTGTTGCCCGCGGCTTCGCCCGCGGCTTCGCCAGCGTAGAATTTCATTTATAACATTAAGTTTCGTGACCCCTACTTTTCCTCCTTGGGGGTAGAAATTCCTGATTCCCTTTCTTGATGCCTAATTACGCTATACAAAGAACTTAGTTGCATATTTCAAGATTTCAAGTTGATAAGCTTCGGCTTTACGTTAGTATAAGAGTGGAAATAGGTACCCACTTATAGAATATTGGATAGCATCAGCAAAAAAAACTGATCCTACTCTTACTAATATAATAAATGCGTGAAGTTTTTTACTTTTTCATGCCTGAACAGCTCAACAGATTCAGGAGATATATGTTATCGTGGACTTTTATTTAGAACTATTTCAGTCTAACAATCTTATTTTCATGTAACTGCAACGGTATATTATAACCAAAATTACACAAAACCTTTATAATTCATCTGAATCCGTTCAGTCGTTCAGGCGTGAAAGAGCCACAAACATACAAACATTCTCACATCCACCCATCCCCACAAACTCTCACATTTATAATATTAGTATAGATTACATCAAATAAAATAAGTTGAACTTACTATAATCTATATCATCCCATTATTAACGAAAATTTCGTCAAGTTCATAAGGTATCTTGTTGGAATATTTATATGAATCACTTTTATAAACTCATTTTTCTGTAAATTGAAAATGTTTCAAATAGTCACCGTTACATGTAAACCACTGACTAACAGATAGCAATATGTGACACTTGATTCCAACAATGTCCGACTCAGAACCAGTAAAATATAGAGTTCCTGAAGGCTCTATTCTGGACCCTCTTCAATTCATAATCTGTATAAACGATTTTTTTCCTAAATGTCACCTCACAATTTGTTTACTTTCACCGATGATACTACTCTCACGACATCCGGAAAAATCGAGGGTAATTTGGTGCGCGACATAAACCAAATTCAAGTGAATACTAACATGGTTCAGAAGAAATGATCCAATTTTGAAAAAAAATAAAACTCAACACATCATTTCTACTTCAAACATCTCTTGGGTTAAAGGACACAGTGTTAAACTCGCAGAAATGCATCTATATGATACTTTGAGCTGGTTAGATCACATTGAACAAATTAACATCGAATTTTTTCTTTGGAACAGGCGCCATCATCAATTCACTACGCTTTTTTTCATTCTGATATATCATATGGGATAATTCTCTGAGGGAATAGTACTAACGTAGATAGGATATTTATGTTACAAAAAAGTCGTAAGGATATTATTTGGGGCTAGTTCCTATCGTTGAGATTAATGATGGTACCTTCTATTTATCTGTATCAACTTTTGATAGATGAAAATGAATCAACAGGAAACAGAAATTGTGATTTTGACGATCATGCAACAAGATGAATTGATTTATTTCGAGCAAGTAGATTCAGACTGAAAAAGATAGGCAAAAACTCTATCGATGTTAACTTCTGATATTCTATCTCTCCATCCCAAAAATATAAATCAATATTTTCAAACACTGAACCTCACGATTTAATCTCCACAAACTTTATTATATTCAAGAAATAGCTGACACATCGGTTGAATACAAATTGTGTTTACTCTATTAACGAGTATATAGTATAACGTAACACAAATTTTCGTTTTTCTTCTCAAGTTACCTTAGTGTTACTGCAATGTTTGAATGTCCATTTCATAATCATAACTCTATATTTAAATGTATATGGTTTGTGAACTTCCAGTTTAGACTCATCTTATTTGTTTTGTTTCAAAAATCTAAAAGATCGGTGAAATATCTATCTACATATCTATCTACCTATCATATTCAACTGTTCTGTCTACAGATACTATTGTTTTGTCGTTTACGCATAAGTGTGACTCTGGTGGCCCTTGGGATTAAGTGGAAGTTTTTATTTATTGTTGTTATTTTTTTCTAAGGTATCTCATAAGCGGAATCTCAATCTAAAGCACATGGTACAAATTCCGTCACATGAAGCTTCTGTTCATAACTCTTGTAATTCATATTCTTCGACAGACAGATGACCTCATGTGTGGAGATTTCTGGGAACATAAGATGAGTCATCTCAGTCATCTTCCAGATCAGAAATAGAGCTTATTTATTCGCCGATAGATAGTTCTCCGGATTCATAATCTGATAATAGTAAAAGTAATCTTACTATAACTCTATGCAAAAAATGTGGAAAGTTTCAATGCCTCAAATGTAGAAGTCGTTGTAGGATATCATAGAATGGCAATGAAGATAATTCATGGTTGTAACGTATTCAGGAAACACTTTATTGTGAGATTTTCACTAAACTCACGCAACACGTTTTTCGCCATACAATGGCTTCTTCGGGAGTGTCTTTACTTAGTGAAGATGGCGTGTCTTTACGCAACACTTGTTTCGCCATACAATGCCTTCTTCGGGCGTATCTTTACTTCGTAAAGCCATTGTATGGCGAAACACGTGTTGCGTTTTTGAAAAACTGTTCAGTGAAAATCTCACGATAAATTGTTTTTTGGATATATTAGTTATGGATTTGGATCAAATATCGTCCATTCATTATATACTTCATTGAATAGTCGTGAAATTAGTGAAAACTGGAGACATCCCATTTAAGATTGAATTTTTTCTATACTTCGTAAAACACTTTCAAAATTTTTGATTTTTGATTCATACCGCTGAGTGTATCCTCAAAGAATTCACAATTTTAATTCAAATGATTTCAAATGTTTCCGGCGGCAGCTGATTAACGGAGAAACAGATTTTAAACAGATTTTTAAACAGAAATGGAAAAACATTCATTTGCTCTATTTTCACATGAGTTGTTAAATGGTGACATTGAGTCGCGTGTATTAGTTACGAAGTTTCGCTCTCTAGAAAACTTTGAATCAATCCAGAACACCGAGAGTACTTAAAAGTCTTTCAAAGCATTCCAGAATGTGCCGAAACATTTTCGAAATGTTCGAGAATAGTCTGGAAAATCTCGAAACAGCAGATCATTGAGAAACGACCTAAATACTTTTATCGTGTGGTAACTCTCTATCCCTCTTCCGTGAAGACAGTTCGAATTTTATTCAAGAGGTATGCTGTAGTAGATATAGAGGCTGGATGTTTCACCCTCTGAAAAGTTCTAGAATAGTTATAAATATTCTAGAGTAAATCCAAAACAAGCCCCTTTTCCCAATCGACAAAAATGCAATACTCTTCTCGACACACGTTCCACCAAACAAGTTAACTTCTTCGAGAGACGGAGCAAACAGTTATCCTAATCTTCTGAAGACGACAACTTGGTTGGTTGAACGCGCATCGAGAAGAGTATTTCAGTTCTGGTGATTGGAAAAAGTACTTGGTTTGGATTTATTCTACGCCACATGTTCCAGTTGTATCTTTTATAGTCTAAAGTGTTAGAGAGCATTGCACATCATTTCAAAACATCCAGTAACAACGTCATATTTCAATGATTTAATAGAAAATATCAAAAAAATTATATAAATACACTTTTATTGAACCACTCTATTCATTAGTGAAATCGGTATGAAAATAAGTCAACTGTATTGTCAAGCATGCGCCAAACTGACTGACTATTATAAGAAAACAAGTATAGTGAGGCACTAGTCAATCTAATAATAACACTGATGATCTTCAAAAATGGCTCAGCTTCTGACAGAAGCACCAAACTCTCACGAAGGTTCAAAATAGATGAACCTTCAATCTAGCTGATCACTATTATAATCTTCATGCAGTCATTGTTCACTGTGGTTCTGGCCATTATTGCGCATGACTTGGAGTCTCTGGAGATACCCTACATTTTGTTTCACGCAGTTTTTTTCTGCAACTGAAAAAGCAAATACGACACTGGAATCAATGAAGTCGCCCCGGAGCGGCAATTAATTTTTGTTATTCTATAATTTATTAATTTGTATTACTTTCTTCTTTAATATAATGTTTATCAAGTATTATTATTTGTTATATTTGTCATAATGATCAACAATAAACGCAGTATGTAGTAAAATATTTCTTTAACATCTTTTTGGTTCGTCATCCGCTCCCTAGTTTATATATCTTCCTGAATGTTTTCAAATGAATGAGCTTGCTTTCCAGAATTCACGTAGAAAACCACTTAAATAGTGATTCGATGGATCACAAGTGGCTAGACTGTCATTTTGTGTAATAAATGTGGTCGCTTCCTAGAAAACATAGTGAATTTATTGAAACATGAGCTAATGACAGTGGACGTGAAATTAACGAGATTTTTGGCAAGGTCAAATAGATAGGTAAGTGGTTCTTCATTTCTGTCCCTTCGAATAATCGATAATACTCACTTCGCAGATGTTGATAGGAATTCTGTGGTGCTTATTTTTTTGCTCATTTGTACCAATCAACCCACATAGCAATAGATATTCCAGGAATATTTTATGAATATACATTTAAGGAAATTATATTATGTTATGAATATGCCATGAATTTGAATTGCAGGTTATATTTCTAGGAGTGATTAATTTTTGGGAAAAAAGTTTTTGGCTTTCTACTACTTTCAAACATTCGTTGTAGAATAAAATCAGATATCATTCACATGATTTTCACATGATTTCAAACGAATGTTTGAAATACAAAGTGAGTAGAGAAAAGTATCGTCTGAATAATTCAGTGTTCATATAGAAGTATTTGTTTCGAAAAAATTTTTTTCTTTCGCGTAATTCAATGTTTATATTAAAGTAGCTGTTTCAGGAGGCCTTTATTTCAGTTTGTGTCTGAAAGTTTCTTCTTTGTATGATCTACTCATCCATATAAAAAGTTACTCATTTTCAAATTGATTATTTCCTTCCTTTCTTTGGAAGATTCCCTCATCTCTTTTTTTGTATCAAGATGGAGTAGTAGAAAGCCAAAAACTTCCTTTTCCAAAAAAGCCATGGATAACTAGGTACCTATATATAACTTCTGCAGAATATTCCTTGGAAGTGCTCCTGGCAAATCTTTGATATATTCTAAGACTATTCCTGGGAAATATTCTTGGAATATCTTGAAATGTTCTCAGGATATATAAAGTATATTCTATAAAGTATATTCCAGGAATAGAAACCGAGGAATATTCATAAAATATTCGAGATATTCTAAGTTCATTGTAGGAATATAAAAAAGGGAATCACCATAGAATATTCTTCAAATATGTTCTATGAATATTCTAGGAATATTTAGAATATTTCAAAAATGTGATGAGTAAATGCTATATACATAGTTGCATTTCGATGCGAGACCCACAGAAGTAATAAGACACATAACATTCATATACAAATATATTTCAAAAACAATACAAACTGAAATATTTAACTAGAAACACTACCAATATCAAAATATTTATCCACTGAATAAAATATTCCTGAATATTTTCATGTTGCAAATATTAAAAATGTATTGAAATTTGGATGTCCCTACTCTCAAAAAATGTATACTGAAATAATTTCAAATGAGTGGCAACTGGCATATTGATACTATCTTGAAAAAAAATGATAACAATTATGATAACAAATGATATAAAATAATGTGTCATTCATTTACTTTTCTCTACTGACGATACACAACTGAATTCAGTTTAGTTTAAACATGTACTTAGTCAAACCAACAAATCCCACACACCAACTCTTCTCGGGCCTAAAATGAGGTATAGTAGGTTAAGCACCATGACTTTATTATCGAAACTATTGTCGTTTACTTACTTTTCAAAGACTGAATATGTAACTCTACTGTTTGAAGATGCAAAAGCAAACTATTCGCTGTGCTGCAAATTGGACAGCCTCAAACTATAGTTGGTACACTAAACATGAGGAAATGCTGCTTTGATTATAACACCAATGTCAACCGCCATGTTGAACTAATTGACTATGTTGATTTCAAAGCAAAGCTGTCAAGCGTTAAGGGGCAGCCGCTTTAACAGCGCTTCGACTGTCGCGCGCTACACTTCAGTTGACCAATGAGAAACGTTTACTCCAATACTTCACTTCTCCATTTCTCTGCTGCCAGGATTTGCCGCTTTGTAATTAAATAATTTCAAATACAAAAAGACAAATAGGATAAGAATAAACTGATTTACTGATGCAATTGGTTCATTTATTGGCCCATTAGAATTTTTTGTCGTTTCCAACAGTTGCAGTTGAAGCAATTCATCAGAATCTTCGCGATGAATTTAAAAACTGGTTAACACTGTTAGGGTTATATACCTATTTTAGGTTATGCATTCGATTAAAATCCTCAAATATTTTTGTTTTCAATAATATTGAATTATTTGAATACGTTGTTATAAGATAATTCAAAATTCCAGTAATACATCGTATAGAATATTCCAAAATATACCGTGGGGATATATTCTAAGGATATACCATACGGTATATTCGGTCGACAATATTCCTAGAATATTCACGGGAGAATAATGTACTTATAGACATTCTATGCACACTCTTTCGGAAATAATCCTGCCATATTCAATCAAGCAAATTCTATGAATATTCTAAAGGCATGTATATATTCCAACAATATTCTAGGAATATTTGGAATATACAATGTCACACATAAAGTCCGCATCAAATGGGTTTTTTTATTCATCTCTTCAAGCAACTTTTGATATCTTCATTGAGTTGTGCTTTGAAAAAGCTGCCAAATGACATGCATAGACCGATCAAGTGATTTTTCTTCTCTGTCAAATTTGACATTTTTTCCAAAAAATGTTCAGAAAAGCAGTTATTGCTCAAAATTTCGAAAATCGGTAAAGAGAAAAGATGATTGTTTTTTCATTTCTACCCATATACCAATTTTTAGCTGTCTAGTACAAATTTAGTTTTTTTACAGTTTTTCGAAAATTTGACATTTGCCGATTTCTCAAATTTAGCCAAACCTCTACAAAGTTAGTGCTTTATGCCTAACTTATCTTTCCAATGCATTTTTATTACCCATTGCAATTCTGAATACAACTTATTTCGCAAAAATTTAAAACACCAGAAAAAATTATGCCAAAAATTATGCAAAGTTCATACAGTTTTTAAAAGACTGTGAAAAGATTGTAATTCATAATTTTTATGATTTTTTTATTTTATTTTATGTATTTTTTCCTTAAACCTAGCTTATATTACTATTAAATATACAGTGTCACACATAAAGTCCGCATCAAATGTTTAACTGTTTGAAAAGTGCAGTAAAGAATAAATTATTGACTTTTCATTGATATTGTTTTTTACTTACGCTTATGTATCAAGCTAATTCGCAAAAAGTAGAAATGAAGTGAAATATTTATCTGTTTTTATAAACTGTATCAACTTGCATCATTTTTGGCAAAATTTTTTGTGGTGTTTTAAATTTTTGAGAAATAAGTTGTATTTAGAATTGCAATTGGTAATGCATTGGAAAGATAAGTAAGACATAAAGCACTGACTTTGTTGAGGTTTGGCTAAATTTGAGAAATCGGCAAATGTCAAATTTTCGAAAAACTGTAAAAAAACTAAATTTGTACTAGAGAGCTAAAAATTG
>WOGN01010477.1:0-10388 GCA_015342105.1 Leptinotarsa texana | reverse complement strand
AGTAAATTCAGTTTTTGTTTAATAAAATTGTTATTTTCGGTTAACCTTATTAATTTTGTAATTGTTTTTTCAGGGTTTCAAATCATTTTATATTAGATTAGACAATGGAAGTCCGAACTGATGAAATACACCACAAAACATTGTCAACAACCACCTTCAAACAAACGTTCAATGCTGATGATGTTTAAGTTAGGTTAGGTCCAAAGTGAGTCGGTCTATTCGACCCTCCACCGTAACCCGCGAGGGTTTATTGTGGCTCACATCTATTCACACTCGACCAAATAAACCCAACTTCTTAACGAAGCCGATTAGTTTGCATAGTGAGTGGTCTTTCAGGTCAGATGGTAAAAGTACGGCTCTGCCGAACTCTAAAAACCTAATTCGGTCCCCAGCGGGACAGAAAGTACGTGCTCTGCTATTTCATTGTTAATGAGGTAGTCGGATAGACAAGGGGCAAGATTCCTACCTTGATACCCGAAACAACCTTCCCATATGAAGGTTTTTGTATGTCAGCTACACCTGGCGATGCCTTAGATTCAACCGTGCAGGGCTTTTTCGCTTCTGGTTTTGGTGAATCATCACTTGATCGCAAACATTTGTTAACCTGCTCATGGGGGTTTTGATCCTCCACCTGAGACAGATTCTGCGTACGCCGCTCAAGAATTTGGTGCAAGGCTGTTTCATAAGTACCAAGACTCAGTCGTTTCCTGGCTGCACCACCAAACCTTTTTTTAGGTTCAGTTGAGAAGATCTCGCTCCTGATCTAAATTTACATAGCCGTACATCCTCTCGGCATGGATACAAATACCTTAGGATTGAGCCATCGTTGAGATGAAAACAGAACCACTTGAGATTCTGTCATTCCCTTATCCAGTGGGGCTACGTGAAAGCAGGCATCAGGCAACCCCCACATCCCAAGCCAATGCACTCGCCAAAACCAGCATGCACAATGGTTCAGATAGTAAAAGATGAACGAGGACAGCCAATCCGCCCCACGGCAGTGGTACTAAGCCGGATCATAGATGTGAAGTTTGAACATATTTTGTTCTAAGAATACCCCTTGTGTATATAGTCGTGATGAGGACTACTGCAGTAAACGCTACAGAGTGAGACGGGAGGTGACTTTATTATAATCATCCTTCGAATATTCGATGATTTGTAAAGATTACAATAAAAGTTGTTCACAAAAATGAATTCCTCTTAGAAAATGAATACACGAAAAAATTACAATTTTTTTGAAGACCAGTGACTACTGAATTATTCTAATTTTGGATGGATTTTGCATCATATTGATACTTTAAAAGTTTGACAATTATATCAGATTTGGATCTGTGGTGGTTTAGCTAGGAGGTTCAGTATTTTAATATAAAATATGCGAGAAGAAAAACATTCATTTTAAATATTATTCGAAATTCAAATCCAATCTTGATATATATCATCCGATGGAGTTCTATTTGAGAATGACTCCAATTGTAATTTATGTTTATAGAAATGTAATCTATTCGACATTATCATTAAAAAAACTGTGAGTCATTCATAGTGCTTGAATCCAAAGAATAGATAATACATATTGCCGCATCATCTTTTATGATGACTACCGCAATTTGAACGAAACGAGAGATCTAAAACATACAGACCACGTATAAGAAACCCAGAAATAGCAAATGACTACCCCCAAGTGAATTATTGATAATTTTTGAAGAACTTAACTTATTTTACTTAACACTATTTTACACTGGAATTATTTTGAGTTCTTACTTACTACTCTGTATGAATGTGACTAGCAGTCTATTCAATGAACTTCATTGAGAAATCGCATCAGTTTTAAATTATGGATGTACCTTGCAAGTACCACTCTATATACGAATTTTGATCGAAAATTGAAATAATAGTGAACTTCAATTTGAGTAGGTTATGAAATGTTTTCTTCCGTTGTTGGTATACGAAGAATAAGCAATTAGAATATAACTTTTAAAAACGATATCATCTTCAATATAAACATGCATTCGTACTCGTTTACTTCTGGAAAATTTGGTCATTGAAATCGATAATGTAAAATCACAATGGAATTTTTTCCTTTTCACTGAACATAGTCAATGATGCACGTCTCTGGTGAAGGTTAAACCATAACCTAAGTTTAAAGCGTCTCCGCAGGATATTTATATTTGGAAATATAATACTTTTGGGGTTGTATATCGGAAATTATGTTCTTGATGTTCTTGCTCACCGGCTACTGTAAAATCAATGGTATCGATTAGATTTATGAACTTAAGTAAAGTGAGATAGTTCTTTCAGATGAAATTATATAGTTCTTCGTTGACAATTAGTAATAGGAAAAAAAGCAAGAGAGAAATGAAATATGATATGTCTTCCTGCGTACACCTGGTGAAATACCTTTAACTGTCCAGCACTGCTAAAAATATCTTGACTTTATTGTAACGGTTTAAAATGAATATGGTTTTACTATTTTTTTGTATTTATTTCTACTTCACACTCCTGATTATGCGTTGGTTTGTCGGTGAGGTAATAAAATTCGTACGTCTCTGAATTCATCAAAATATTTTTAGACAGTGATCATTTACAATGTATTATGATAGTGAATAGATTTTTGATTTCTGTAAACAAGAGATTGTAAAGCTTGAGCATAAACTGATTATAGAATCATTAAGAGCCAATCCACTTTCTCATCGCTAGAATCATAATTCTATCGGTTTACTGTAGGATTAACGTGAATCAATTTTATTTGTTGTTATGTGCACGATTGTGAATGGTTTACAATATTCCTTCTTTTACTTGAAAATGTTGTTATTGTGTGTGTTATTGACTGAAGTATCGTTGAAAATATTTGTTTTCATTTGTGGAATAAACTCAACAGCCCATATAAGTTCCCAATATTAAATATTTCAGTTGAAAGATTACTTGAGGAAATATGAGATAGTATCAAACCTGTCTATTAAAGCTAATATATGTTTAAAATATGTTTGAAATATATTTTTTCCGTAAAGCAGCTATCGCACCCCTACAAACGACAACCCTCAGAAGTCGAAACTTGTGCGAGCTAAGGACTACCCAGGTTTTACCTTTCAAAGTGTGATTCCCAAGACGGGTTGAAGAAGACGGGTTGGAGGATAGCAAGTGAAAATCGAGCGCTCAGCTTGGGGCTTGAACCATCGACTCACACATCGGCCGATTGACTGAGTGAACAAAGCACCTACGTCGAACCGCCCGGCTACCGACCGACCGAATGAATTTGATAATACATTTATAAATACCGGATTAAATTTGGCTAAAAAAATCATTAGAGACCCAAGTTACATTTCTCCTGAAAAAAATATTTTAATCTTTTTCACACTGATTGAAACGATATATCAGATACAATTTCAAGTTTGAAAGTAGGAAAGTCACTGGGTATGGCAGCATAAAAGTAGAAACCCTAAAACAGGTAGTGCATTTCATTTTAGAACCATAAGCTTTCTTAATAAATCATATTATCAAAAAAAGAATAATAGCTCTACAATCAAAACAAATCTTTTGTTAAACCCATCTATAAAATTCCGAATAATTATCGATCAATATCTATCATTACCAATTTCATAAAAATATTTGAGAAGACAATCAAAAAGCGAATCTGGTCTTATCCTGAAAAATATAGCGTATTTTCTGACAATCAGTATGGTTTCCGAGAGGGCACTTACGCTTCTTATCAAATCCTTGAGAGATATTGGCATAAGAGGTTTGCAACTGAAACTATCTGAAAATCATCTTCACCAAGGTATTCTAATAGTAGATATAAATGGCTTATCAAGCAATATACATTATGGTGCACCACAAGGTACTGTGCTAGGCCCATTACTTTCTATAATATACATAAATAACCTAGTTCTGACCAATGTCACTGATGGGAAAGCAATATCATTTGAAGATAATACTGTTTTGGACCACGAAAGTGATAATTGGGAAAATTTGAAACAGATTTCATTAAAATAAGCACTCGTCTGAAAAAACACTTTCTCACAGTACATTTCGAAAAATTGCACAATTCTCGTTATATAAGCACAAGTTACAAACTTTCAATTCACTACAAATAGAAGGCAATGAGAAACCTCGGTTCAATAAGAAGCAAGAAATATCTGGGAATAATAATTGATAGCATCTAAAATGGGATTCTATACTTAAGCTTTTCTACAAAACAAAGAATATTTTCGGAATCAAGAATCAAATACCTTCGTATAAAAGTCTAGTGGCACCTCATTTGAACTACGCGATACTTGCTTGGAATGGAATTCTCCAAACCTATAATCAACCATAAGAAAACCTTCTGAAACGAGTTTTCAATTGATTGTTCGTAAACCTAGTACATATTCATCAGAGAAACTATACAGTGAACTTCAAATTTTTGACATGGAACAAACATATTTTTTTAGTATAGGTCTTTATATGTTCAAACATCATACACCAATCGGTATTTCTTCAAGTCGATATAACACCAGGACCAATAACTTATATTATGTTCCTCACATGAAAAAAATTGAACTTATCTGGGACCAGTTATTGAAAATTCATCACCACGAAATATTTTAACTCTGGAATTTTCAAAGAAGTTTTAACTGTCGTTAAAAAATTATGTATTGGGGAACAGAACTAATTCATACAAAAAATAACTGACAAATGCAGCTTGTAATATGTATTTTGAATATACTTTTTATACTTTTCACTTAACCTACCACTAAGTATATACTGTTCATTTCAACTTTTTACATAAACACATACAGTGCTCGGAAACTACTTTGAATTTCCTGGCAACATTTGCCTGACCTGTTACATGTCAAATAAACGTTATTATAATTATCTTTATGAAAAAGTTGAGGAAACTTAAGTCTGGTAAATGAATAACGACTTGATTTTCTGATGTGCTGTTCACGGGAATATTTTGCTTAATTTAACTTAATTAAACTTTGCTTAACATGTGTTTTGAAATATGTAATGGAGAAAAAAGAGCATTGCTCGATTGCCATAAGAAGTAGTGAAATTTTATCCAATGCGAGAACTATCTAGTATCTAGTATCTAGAAATTTACTAACACATATCTGGATACATAGGCTACTGATACTTTCAATTCATAATATTTTCACTGATATGGATCATAACGAAACTATTTCATGATAAATTTACAAATGTTTGAAAAAACTAAGTTTTTGTAAAGTTAAAACATCGGCTCCAACCTTTTTCGGTTGAAAGTTTGATGAACATATGAACTGTAGCATACCTATTTGAAAAAAAACTGATATTTTATCAGTGGCCTAAACAAAAGTCAACTATATGTTGAGAGGTAATTTTTCTGATAAGTAGTTCATGGTGCATTCTTATAAAACCAAAAATATTCCGGAATTTAGTATTGGAAAATATGTTTTCTTATTATTTTTATCCCTATTAATTGACTTCATTACATTCTCCTTTGTCGTATTTTATCTATTTAGTTATTGAAAAAACACTATATCGAATCTGCTAGAACTCTGAAAAAGATTCATATAATTTTCCGAATAGTTATCATTTATATTAATGAAAAGTTATGACAACTGTAAAAGAAACACCCCTGTTAAATAAATTTATGACGAGTCTGTCCCAATATATTCACATTAAACGCGCTAGGACTCGTGTAGGTGGATCAACAGCACTCACAGCTAACAAAAAGTGATAAAAACTCATAAAAAGTAATAAATAACTGATGAATCTCGTTAATGAGAAAATATTATATTCGAAGCTGTACGATTGACGAATGGTTTTTTAAAGAGCTCTTGTTGTACAACCGGCTAATGTGTGGACATTTAGAGTCCTCTTGGACTGCTCAGTCTGAATTTTATACTTAAGTGGTGTGAAGAAATGATTTATTGTGGACCACATGCTCGATTACGGTCCAGGCTGCTCTGGGTCTATTAGATATGCTAATGAATTTCAACGAGGAATGAATATGATAATTTAGGATTTCACGTTGACTGTTGATTTATCAATTTATCAGTCAAGATTTGAAGAATATAGTATTGGATTATATTTCCTTGCGATTAAAATTATGCTGTGTAGAAGTTGAAATAGTTATAAAACCATCTGGATGTATTTATTTGTAGAAATAATCATGAACTTTTTGTAGTCATAATTTTAAAGTGAAATATATTCGAGAAAAAACAACAATATCAATGAAATAATGAAAACGTTTATAGAATATGGTCTTGGAATAAGCTCAAACATGATAGTCGATTGGGTTGAAGCCGGTCGATCTAGCTAGTCACTGTTATGAGAGAATTCATCCTATCGAGAAAACTAGTCATATCCTGATGATGCGAATGATTAGCGTTATGCTGGACGAGGAATAACATTTTTGTTTTGCTTAGAAAAAAGGGCCCAGGTGAAGCAATTTTGAGTTTTTTTGTTATACTATCATTCATTTATTATTCTCGAGACCTTTCCAGGTTGCCAAAATTGTAAAATCAGTTTCGTGAATAAGAGATTGTGCGTGAATTGGATCATTTTTATACGCTTTATATTAGCTATACATGTATGTACGTATGTGTGTTTGTTTGTTTATAACTCTTCTTTTCATTTCATATCAGGATCTATATTTGACAGAAGTATCGACATCATTGCTCGATCTATTCACGGGCAGATGGTGCTGTACGTAACCTCCTTGATATAATTCGAACTCACTTTACATGCATTTTCTTCATTTGAAAAAAGGATTTTTAACAAGCTTTTATTAGCTTCACCTGTATGTATATATGTATGTATGTTTGTTTGTTTGTAACTCTCAAGCTCGGGATCTATATTTGACAGAATTATCGACATTATTTCCTGATCTATTAGCGGGCAGATGGCGCTGTACGTAACATCCTTGATATATCGACATTATTTCTTGATCTATTCGCGAGCAGATGGCACAGTACGGTACGTCCTTGATATAATTCGAACTCACTCTGCATGTATTTCTTCATTTGAAAAAGTATTTTTTTCATTAAGTCGCCATCCTGCTCCCTTATTTGTAACCCTCCTTTGCGCGCCTGCTGTCTTGGTCTTGGTAGCTGATTTTCAGGATCCCTCTCCGGAATCGAAAAAGATCAATGGTCATTTTTCTAAACAATATACGAGTGATTGATCTCAAAGTTTAGATAAAATGAATATAATTTAAAAAGACTGAAAAACACTCTTTTATAGCATACAAAATTAAAAAATGAAAAATAAATATAGTTTAAAACACTAAAAAAAACGCTTTTAAAGAAAATCGAACTGAAAAGTTGAAAATATTTTTTTTTAAAAGCTTAAAACAATAACGAACGAAAAATACTAGTATTATTGTGAAAAAAGCGTAAGCGCTTTGTGCCATATTTTTTTTATATCAAGCGCCCGTCCCCTTTTTCAAAATTATGCTAGTATTTTCCGTTCGTTATTGTTTTAATCTTAAAAAAATATTTTTAACCTTTTAGTTCGACGTTCTTCAAAAGCGTGAATTTCAGTTTTTTAAACTATATTTATTAACAATATTGTTCATATTTAACAGTGAACTGAAATCATTCTTATTTATGGGAAATGTCGAAGATGCGCAAAAAGAACAGCAACAATATTCAAGAGTCGTCCCAAGAAACATTAAAATCATGAATTAATCTCTATTTTTGTGAATCAATGGCAGATTTTATCAGTGAAAACTAGAATATTGTACATTTTTTCTTCATGGGCATGTCAATAAACAAAATTGTGGCTACTGAAGTGATGGAATTTGGCGACTTTTTAGAGAACGTCATACATAGTATCCAGATAAAATTTATTATTGAACATTCATTCATTGGAGAAAATCTATCTGAGAGCTTCATTCAAATCTTTTGATAGCTCCCTCAATAACAACTAGTTTCTGAAATAAATTTGATTTCGCAAAACGATTTCATGCACTTTCAACAAGATCGAACTCCACTACACCACTTTCTTCCAAGTAGACAGTGATAGGTTTCCTGGCAGCAGGGATTGTTTGAAAAGGAGCAATACAACGGTCACCACGGTCACACGACTTATTACCTCTAGACTTTTCTATGGAGGCATCTAAAATCGATTGTTTTTGAGATACAGCCTCGAAGTTTGAAATATTTCAAGAGAAGAATAACAATGAAATTAGGTTAACTCAAAACCTATATAGTTTCATATCACACCAATTTGATCGCTTGTTGGAATGGCTGTTAGAACATTGAACTTCATGTTCATGTTATGAATAGACACAAATTACATTCAAACAAATGATATGTAGGTACCTGTGACAGTTAATTCAAATTCTGAACTGATAAGCAATTAAAATTCTTCTTTAGTTCAAATTGGGTAACCGATTCAACAACAAAATGTATTAATTTTTTGAAAAAAATGCTTTTTGTCTTTCTACTTCCCTATCATCATACAAAAAGTGGGGGGAACTTCCAAAGAAACGAATAAATAAAAACACTGCAATAAGAACTCTTTATAAATAAAATATTTAGATCATGGAAAGAGTGTTTTCGGATACAAACTGGAAAAAATCTGTTTCGAAAAAAAAACACTTTCACAAGAACATTGAATTACTCTCCCAATTTGTTTTTTTTCAACCAACTTGTATCTGAAAGAAGCTCATGTACATAATTTACATATCATTATAAATAGTTTTCGTTGCAATTCTTTTATTTCTTCCGTTCTTTGGAAGCTTTTTCACAGTCTTTTTCAATGATGGGGAAGTAGAAAGCAAAAACGTATTTAAAAAAAAATCTAAAAATATTTTCTTTAAATTTTAAAAAGTATCATCATAATAAAAATAGTCAAATGCTGCCTCAGCAATTCCTAAATTACTACTGCTACAAATAATGTAACTGTTGTTATAACTTCATCAAGTGTCCTTTAAAAATTTGAATTTCGATTATATAAAAAACGAGTGAGCGGTGCCGCACCCTGACAAATACTGCCGTCCAGACAGAGACGGGCAATGACGAGCACTGCATATACAGTGGTGGCTATTAATAATTCATGGGTTTATGCCTTCTAAATTCATGTTGGTGGAACATACTTTTTAGGCATAACTGAGTAACGTACAGCTGATGCATGAGTTCACGGTTTTTATTCGATCATCAAGAAATGATCGATCTCAATGGCCTTTAAGTAATGACTGTCAAGTCGACCAACCCAGAGGACTAATGATTCAAATATTAATAAGTGAATAAAATATCCCATTTAATACTTCAAATCAATGTCAAGTGTTTGTTTCATAAATATTTATTTTTCCATAAGCGTTCGAAGTGCTGGCCGTTGAGTACTTCAAAAATCTTCCAAAATAATTTCAAATTCATATTAATTATACAAGGTGTTTCATAATTACGTTACGGAACTTCAGAGAGTGATTCGTTAGGTCGTTTTAATTTAAAAAGTTGTTATGAACATTTGTCCGTAGTTGCTATTTTCAGCAACAATTTTCGCTGAACGTTTGGGCAGGAATGATTGGTGATTACCTAATTAGCCAATTTTTCTACCAGCAAGATCAGTTATCCATTTTGTTAGAAGAAATGCCGGTACTTATAGTTTATGCACTACGGGGCTCCAGCTTATTCTAGTGTTCTTCCTTGTCAGCATATCGACCCTAATCGCTGAATTTGACGTACAGGACCTCAAAATTGGCCAGTTCGCAGTCCTGATATGAATCCTGTAAATTTCTATTTATGGGGTCATCTGAAGGCTCTTGTTTATAAAACTCCTCACGGAAAAAAATGTTGCGAAAATTTCTATAATGGTGAACATTTTTGTTACAAATTATATCACATATAGAAACAACTTCAATTCGTAATATTATGTACTACAACATTGTGTTCATACTTTTTTACCAAATTATTAAAACATTCGATATATTTTATTATGAAAATTTCATAACCTTGTGTAACTCTCAATAGTAACAGTTTTTCATTAAAATCTGTAGCGATTTTTCAAATAATATTGTACTAGACTCTGCTTCAATTTTTCACAAAATCACATAAAAATTTGTCAAAATATTCAAAGCATTATTGTGTTGAAAAATTATATCTTTAATTACGAATTTTTAAAAATTTTATCAATTAACGCCAAACCATCAGTCAAATATTCATACAGCACATAATAATAATTTACTGGAATTGCGCTAATAATTGCAATATATTGTAGCAAAAACTCAAACAAATCATATGAGTAACTACTATGCTATGATTAATGAATGAATGAAAACCTATTTATTACTTTTTGGAACAGGATGTTTTAATTATCAGTAAACACAAAAATAATACAGAGAGTATCAATTCAACTTTATTTCACAGTAAACCAAAATATGTTTATGATACTTAATTCATGTTCAATTTTCATTCAACATATAA
>WOGN01010476.1:0-10389 GCA_015342105.1 Leptinotarsa texana | reverse complement strand
AGATTAGACAATGGAAGTCCGAACTGATGAAATACACCACAAAACATTGTCAACAACCACCTTCAAACAAATTGTATGCTGTAAACACCGTTTAGGTTTTTGTCTTCTTCTGAACACGAGGTTGATTACTCACTGGATATAAAGGAGATTATTGAATTAAAATTCACTAAAAATCGTTATTGGACACGTGGTTGAAGAACAAGAAGAGAGACAACAAACAATTGACAATGACAGCTGTTATGTGGTTAGGTTCAAAAAAATTGTGTTTGTTTGTCTATAATAATAATATGGAACAAAGAAGATCTGTTATGGTGCAAGTGTGATCAGAGACATCTGTTGTTATATCAGTAACTCAATGAGAAAACCCAAATTCAAATATGTCCAATTTATTATTAGTTTTGAGGAAACCAAGTGAAGAGGTGTTGGCAGGGTTTCACTTTCATTTTAACAACAACTCTTCACTTGGTTTCCTCAAAACTAATAAGGGTGTTGTCACTTGATTCATATTAAATTGGACATATTTGATTTTGGGATTTCTCATTGATTTACTTATATAACAGCAGATATCTCTGATCACACTTGCATCATAACAGTTCTTCTTGGTTCCATAATATTAGCATAGATAAAAAAACACTTTTTTCAAACTTAATCAAACGACAGCTCTCATTATTAATTGTTTGTTGTCTCTCTCTTTGTTCTTCATCCACATGGCTTTCACCGGTAATCCATAATTTTAAAACAAATAACGATTTTTATTAAATTTAAATTGAATAATCTTCTTTATAACCAGTGAGGAGTCAACCTCGTTCAATATAGTGACTTGTTTTATTGTATTGATATGTTTCAATTGTTTCAATGTAACATTCTTTTCGACACGGCCATTCTCACTAACAGTAAGTTGAGACCTTTCATAATAATTTTTATATTGTACTATCATCATTAAAATTTTGCAGCTTTTCCTTGAATATGATAATAAATTTTATCAAAATATTGGAATAACTTGTGTTATAAAGGAATAACTTGTGTTATAAAAGTAAAATGAGGTTTCCTGTTCAGCAGCTTTCATCCGATGGGCCTAATCACATCAAAAGAATAAATAGTTATATCGAGCGTTGAAACTAAAAAGTTTTCAAACCCTTGTCATATGTGTAGTTGAACAAAATGCGTTGTCAAATAACCACTCGGATATTTCAGGCACATGTGCCGTGAAAAAATCATTCGTCTATTCCTTCTTGCGATTACAGTAAAAATTCAAATCAGATTTTAACAAAATAGTTCTAATAACTAATGACCAAATAAACTGTCGAGCATAAACACATTCAATAATGAGAATTTATAATATTTATTATGCTTTTGTTGGGACCACATCAAAGAAACACGCTATTTCAGAAAATTCTATCGTGTAATACATGAAAGTAAGTTATTGATTGCGTCCAATACATAATTATATTCCGAAGTAGGGGTGATTAGTGGAACTACCCCTGATTGGTCGGTTTAGGGTTGAAAAAATGACTCACGCAGGGTGTAAAGTATTGACTAAACAATTAGTTCTACCCTGAAAATATATTTTTATATTAGTTTTCGGTATACTAGTCCGGATTATTTGTTAGGGAATACATGTACTCGTATATACAATAATATAATGGAATATAAATTCATTTCTGAATCAGTATTTATTCTTCTCATGGGTTTGATATGGGATTCAATAGAATATTTCAGTATTGGAAGAATACATTTTAGAAATATTGGTAAGATTGATCATACCATTAATTTTTAAAATTTCGAGTCAAAGAAAGTATTTTAAAGTAAAACCACTCTTTTTTGAACGAGAGATGTAAACTTTTTTATTTTGGTACTATTTGTTATTTAGGTAAGTATTGCTGAAGAAGTTATTATATAATGAAACACGTCTTGTGATTATATGAACCATTCTAAAAATTATAAAAACATTGGTTTCATTGCCTTCATCATAGGATTTCAAGTGTCGGTGGACTTCAATAGAAATCATTTGAAAAATAGTGGTGGATATCTTCAAGTGGCATGTGAAATTTATAGCTTCCACTTGTTAAATACAAAATTTATAGAGTAATTCATGACAACAAAGCTAATTTGTTGCAAAAAAGTTAGTTCAGAATAAAACCCAGTAATGGAAATTGAAGTATCTCAAAAACATTTGCAAGTAGAGAAAAAACTACCATCTCTTGACGTGCGTTTCTTTAACGAAGATAGTATCGTAGGTATTCAAAAAATATATATTGTGGCATTTTCATTAAACAGTTTTACAAAAACGCAACACGTGTTTCGTCATATAATGGTGTCTTCGGAATTGTTTTTTAGTATTATCATGACATAATTGGTTGAAATAGATTCATTACACGCCAATTTCAATTGTACCTATCGATAAATTGATATTTCAAGTTCATGAGAAATATGAGTTACTATTCGAAAATAATTAATAAATCAATAGTCTGCTAATATTTTTCATCACATCCAATATACCAATATTTTCCTTTTATGTGATATTTTCGAAAAAAATAATTTGTAACTCTCCATAAAAATATCACTCTGGTATAGACACATAAAATGTCTGTATCAGTAGGGGTATCATGTATATTCCATCATCAAATGAACAAACATCATTTACTTCATTTCCCTCACTAGGAATTATTTCATTATTTTTTTGTAAGATTCCACAAGATCATATCACGTAAATCATTTTCTTGAAAATATTTCTATCCAAATACTTCGTTTTTACAGTCGCATGGACAATGATTCATTGTTAAAAATAAACCATATCTAAATTATGTATTAATATTTTGGAAATAGCCATTAACGCAATTCTATACTTCAAATTACTTATTTTAATGAACTTTTTTTTTCCAAAAACTAAACCATAACTAACCAAAAGTTCTCTGATCATTAAATTGTTACTTCTTTTTAATAACGTTTTTATTCACCTCATTCAAAATTAAAAGCGTGAGTATGCGTTAAATTACGCTGCACCAGAAGATAATGAATTGAAAGCGCTACCTGAAACCCACCGGAAAGTTATTATTGTCATGTTTTCAATGTATAACCTTCGTGCATTTCTTTTCCAGGTACATCAACAGAGTGAATAGTGTTATTATGTTACAAAAATCGGTTCGATAATTTTAACGGACTATTGATGTTCGGGAACCATCTCGATTGGATTCCCTTAAGAAATTAATATGCATAGTTACATTATTCAGATGTGAATGAAAATTTATTAAGATTTCCGGTGAAAAAGAGAATGTGTGAAGTGGGTATATTTACAAAATAATGTTCAAATAGATATCAAATATCATCTCAATTGTAAAAAATAAGTTATCGCTTTATATAGGGCTATATATTGAACACAGATTAACAAGCTGGAAAACTTGTGGAAAATCACACAGGCATAATAGTTTTCTATACGAATTGATTTATATCAAATGGAGAAATATTTAATATATAGTCTTACTCATCTTCCAATTACGCTCATTCAGTTATTGAAAGAGGAGTCAAGAAGAGTGTTACAGTTCTGGAATGTATATAGTCATTTGTATTTGTGATTATGAAATGAAGACCCGTATTGAAACTGATGAAACCTGTAGATACATCTGAGCATTGATAACATGACAACTTTGAACAGCAATATAAATCCCTTTCCATACAACCAGTTATTCACTTCATTTGAGCAACTTTTTTCAGTTTAATAAGAAAATTACTGGAAAATCCTTCACCAATTCGTATTTGAAAAATCATTTATTTTTGATTAAAATTAAAATTGAGGTTGGATAGAAATCGGCTAAATAATATTTAGGAACTAGCTTGAATCTTTTCCTTACCTACATGGTTAGATTTGACAATATTATCAAACGCTTTCAATCCAACCCTGATGAATCCTGAATTCAATAATCTTACCGAGAAAAATCGCAAACTTCGCCCAAATAATGTGAATGTGAGTGATCTCCTTTATAATATATCTTGTAAAGTCTGTTCTACCCCTATAAGCAAAAATATTCTTTCTGTGCCGTATTGATTTTTATCCCCATCCAACTAGTGAGCCAGTGGCAGTTTGTATGAAATTAAGCATGTGCATTTACAATAAACAGCAGGGCTACTATTTCATATACTAGACACTGTATAATGAATTTGTGTTTGTCCTTATCTCAAGCGCTCCTTAACTTCTCTCTATAATATTTTTTTAGAGGGTGACTCTTTGATAATTACGAAAACAAACGAATCAGACATACAGGTATATTGTAGTATTCCATTCAAGAAGTCAATAATCGATTTTAATAATGAACCTAATTATGAAAATGTATCCCAATATATTTCACAAGTTCAACATTCATGAACATTATAATGTGGTAGGTTCTGAGTTTTCACCAGATGTTATGTTACAGAAACATGAAATATCCAAATCGGTGGATAGGCAAACGTGATGCCTTAGAATAACTCACTAGATTACCTGGAATTCGTGAAATCTAAAGTATATGTCACACAACCGCAGTCTATTCCGGAGCTCATGATCAGAATAAAAGGTGCCTTTGACTAAATTACCCCAGGAAAATTCCATTATGTAAGAAATTAATTGGTTAACAAACTTTATTAACATCAGGAAGGGAATTGTGTACATTTTCAACATTTATTGAAATAAATTAATTGGCATAAGTAAATAATTTTTTGAAATTATGATATTTATCGTTTATTTGCAGATCCTTAAAACGAATGAAAACTATTAATTGCTAACGATTATTCGGATTTCTTAATATAAAAAAGCGTTGAATAGAAATTTGAAATAACTATTAACCGAGATGTCAGTTCGAAAAAAATTGACAGTACACTTTCGGCAACAGGTGATGCATTTCTTATCAAAGACACCAGGTAGCACTGTTTTTGACCCATGAAAGTATCATCAGTGATGCTGGGCTGAACCACTCAACTGTTATGACAAGCCTGAAAGTAAGGTGATGGTGTTGGATCAAATGTACATCTAGTTGCCTGCAGCGAATGATAGAAGACGAATCTTGTTCGACCGTCGATGTCGAAGCTTGGCTGTACAACTGACCGTGACTGTTTATTTGATATTCGTGAATTGAGTCTTCCGTTGATTACATGGTGTCCTCATAGTAGGAGATGTCATCACCTCCACTTTTAAGGTCGTTCTTTTTGGAACAGTTGAGTGGTTCAGCCTACCACCGTTGATGAGAACTTGGTAGTTCGAAACATCGCTGTCTGGCATTGGATCACAAGCACATCTGCTCTGATAGATTGATTAAACACCTTTAGAGATTTTACTGGTCCATGATTGAACGACATTTCCCGATTGAATATAGATTTGTATCAATATTATCAAGAGTATATATTCAGTTCTCCAAAGTCGTTGAACAAATATATTTATATCATTATTAATACCACCAAATTACGTTGAAGAAAATTCTCCCAAACAGCAACCTGCATTCCGTCTCATTAATTTTAATAGCTTTTAATTCCATTTTATGCATTTGAACATTGTAAAGCAGTCACTGCAGTCAGGACAGATGAAATGACAGCATGTTATAATGTTGAATAAATGCTGTTATTTGTGTTTCCGCTTGGGAGCGAAGTAGAATACTGAGACTCCTCGTTGAACGTACAATAAAATCTCCGATGTCAAGGTTGAGTAGCACGGTCGCAGTCTTGAAATATTTTTGAAACCATGCATAATATCGTTTGATGAAAAACGTTCACTTACCTAATGTAAATTGAGGGGGAGAGAGAGAGAAGAAATTATTTATTTGAAATAATATGTCACGTTATAAAAAAACATCATCGTCATTTGACGATGTTACAATGAGATACTTTTGAAACATTAAAGACTTATTAAAAGTTTTGTATTAGAAGTTTTTACGGATATTTGAACATGGTGAAATCAAATATAGATGAAATAAAAATTGTAAAATGTGTATCACAGAATATCTTCATTCTCTAATTTAATATTTTTTGTTTGAACTTCAAAAAGTTTCATGACTATTTATCAATGGAAGTTGAAGGCTCAGGATGTGGAGTGTGCTCCAGATCACTAAGCCTAAGGATTAAGTGGGGAATGGGTTCTAATAGAACTGGCTGGTATCTCAATCGCAACAAAAGAAATTATCAGGAAATGAATTTTTTGCAGAAAAATAACAATCTGCACTGATAGCAGACAAAGCCTATTAGCCTTGAACAGACAACGTGTTACCTCAGGGCTAGTACTAGCGCTCGGTAGATAATATCATTATCCTGAGGTGAGTTGAAGGGCACGACAGGAGTAAAGGTAATCGCATTGCCGACTCTCCAGCCAAGGAAGCGGCTGAACTAAGAATTTTAGGAGCCAGTGGTACCTACGGCCTGATGACTTCGACAATTGCGGAACTAGCCAAATGTCACACCCAGCTCAATCCCTAAAGAAATGGGATGGAATCAAAAGATGCAATCTTGCCAGGGCGACCCTGGGAAGCTGGCGCCGAAGAAATAACTGGAGATGACCAGGAAAAATCTACGCTTAACAGTGGGATTTCTGACTGGAACTGTCAACTAAGGAAACACATCCATGCAGGATGTGTGAGCAGGAAGATGAAACTGTTAGGCATGTCCTGTGCGAGTGTCTAGAGAGAGTGTGTGTTCACCGAGTCTTGGTCTACACCTGCTGATATAAAGGAGATGCCTCCCAGTGACCTGACCATCTTCCTGATAAGGACAGGATGGACGATGACCTAGGAGGACAACTCCTGGGAGGGATGTTCAATGACCGTGAAAAAATTCGGACACATTTGAGCATTCGAAGGAGATGTCCCTCTGTAATTTTGAATATATCCAATTCACATTTCTTCGCCATTTTGTTAACGATTTCGAGACATTGTTGGAGAGAGGATAAATTGTTTGAGAAACGAAATAGATTGTCTATTCTTCTCAGTCTTACGTCAAGCACAATAAAATCAATAGTATAAAGAATTTCAGGTACTTTTAGTTTTCTAAGAATGTTAAAAACAAAATTCATTTCCGAGGACTCACGGCGGTCTTTCAAAGGTTGCATATTGAATTCATTTAATTGGCTGGAATACTATATACCATATATAAATGAAGGCCAGACATTGTTAAAGAACTGAAATGGAAATTAAAAATGATGATAGCTAAAAAAGATTGAATTTTATCATAAAACTCCAAAATGTAACGTGTTACAAATCTTATTGACAATAAAATGTTGTTGGAAGTTAGATTGAAATAATAGCCAAAACCGAAACTTAATTTTGCAAACATGTCAATTCTGAACATTTTCATATTCAGTGAACTGGATACTGTTTTCCTTGCAATTGAACCTTTCAACATAAGTCTACGGTAGATTCACGAAATACATTCAGCATTTATGTTCAAACTTACTTTGAAACCCATATTATTTCTTATGCATGATGTATGGTTTGAATACTACATATTAAAAGTTCTTCTTATGCTCACTGATCACCATATGCTTATGCAGTTTCTCGAAAAGGGTAGCCCTATTCGTATTTTAGTTGTCATCATTAATTCCACAAGTTGTTCGGAATTAAATTGATGGATGTAGCCGTTATACTACGTGGTAGGAGATCATGATGAAAAGAGATATGAAAATTTCTATGTTTTTTACCACTTTTATTTGTAATTAACGTTACTGCAGTTTCGTCCTATATGGACATTCTCTAACTTATACAATAAACTCCTTTTATTGTATAAGTTTATTGTTTATTATAAGTTTATTGTATAAATTTGAGAATGTCCATATAAGACGAAACTGCAGTAGCGTTAGTTACAAATAAAAGTGGTAAAAAACATAGAAAGTTTCATTTCTCCTTTCATCATGATCTCCTACCACGTAGTAACGGCTACATCCATCAATTTATTGAACTACGTATTTCTTACAACATTGGTTTTGATATAGCATAGAGTTAACTATAATGCAGACTCATATGAAAATTAATTGCATGAACCAGAATGATTATTTATCAAAATGGAATTTATTGAAATGTCATCCAGTAATTGTTAATATACAGTTATTTCAATTACTTTTTCTAGAGGTGGTAAAGTGTTTATTCTGCGGTTTTCACAGTAGTTATTACTTATTGAATAGGTATGACAGTACTAATCTGTGGGATTTCACTCATATACAAAAATGTAACAATTAAAATTATTACAACATGGCATGGTTCGAAGTGTCATGAATGAAAATTTATTGTTCAAGCTGCAAACAATTCTTTGTGAATCCAGCATGGATAGGGATTCAAATTCATCAAATTTCATGCAATAACTATTGTTCAAATATTTCCAAATAGGACTGCTATTTATGCTGCAATTATTTTCAATAAAATATTTGCTGAAATTATGTGCTATCACTGAACTATAATTTACAACTTTCTATCCATCAACAGATATAAAAGTTATATTAGGTGGGATGTCCTGATTCTTTTTAATAATTGAATTTTTACTGTTTTCCACTTTTTATATACCTTATCAAAATAATAATGTATTTTCCTGTTTACAACACTTCACAAATTCTATCTCTCTTTTAAGTCCAGAAGAGCTGAAACAAATATTATGTCTAAAGCTCCAATTAATGTGATGTGTTCAATGTCTAAAAAATTATCAAATATGTGTGATATTTTTAACTGCAGTAAGAGTGGTTTAAGAAATAGATCTCGAGCACATCTATAAGCTATAAGCAATTTGGAAATCAATCATAAATGTAATCTTCTTTTTTAATTTTTTATTTTTATGTTGTATCCATGTCATATTTTATTTGTTGTAATACTGTTACTATACTTCTAATTATATTGCATTCGTTATCCTTCAAAAATTGCCTAGTAAATGATTTCTGTTGAGCAATAAATACTCCACACATACTCCATACAATATTTAATTTATAAGTACAAAATTCATTGATACAATTTTGTTCACATGTTATCAATGGTACAAACATACTTCAAAACAAAATTTTGAGTATATAATTTCATTCTCTTTATTTATTAATTTCCAAGAAAGGGGGAATTATTTATACAAGAAATATTCATACATAAATGTATAACTTCAAAGGGAGCTATTTCCGAATCGGTCTAATTAATAACAAAAAACCAAACAAATATAATTATGTAAATTAATAAAACAAATAGTTCTTCAAAGCTTTTTGGAAATTTTCTGTGTTGGAAAGTGTTTCACCTTATGATATGGAATTATTTGAGATTAGAGATTTTTTGTTAACCAATTATTGAGGTGTCCTGTTTGATGATCGTGTAAATGTTTATGTTCTATAAATTTAATGGTGGAATATTTTTAATTTTTTATAAGGGACTGTAGAAAAGTGCATACTTTCAATTTATAAATGGAGTTAATATTGAGTAAACACTTATATCATTGTATTAATGTTTTCTTTGCTTGAATAATTTCATTTATTATTTTTTTTTTGCAAAGGGTAAGCTGGTCAGGCACTGTTCCCGTAGTTCCGACACATCTGGGAAGGTGCACCAACATTATTAACCAATGACCACTTCTCAGATCGTGGGGTAAGTGATCACTGGATCTGAGAATCATGTGCCCTAAGCAAATGCAATGAGCCAAGAATAACAAAGTTCTGCAATTGCCCGTCCAAATTTTTCTGATTGGGTTATTTATAAATCTAACTGTTTTGAATTGAAAGGGGTATATTTTCAGAAGACATTAGTTTATGGTAAGAAAGGTTTTGGCTTTCTACCTTTGAGTCTTTATACAAAAAATGTGGGAAACTTCCGAAGGAAGCAAGAAAGGGAATTATCTCAAAATGAACTCTTCACAAATATGTGTAGATCATACGTAGAAGTTACTTTCAGTTACAAACTGGAAGAAAAAGCCCTCTCGAAGCAACTATTATTATTGGAGTTTTATCCCAACATCAAACTGTTATTTTTAATACCTCAACACGTGTTTCAATCACCAAGTGTTCATTTTCAAGAGGAAGATTAAACTAAATCTACATACAATGTTGACCTTATTTAAACCATAGATACCTTTGCTAGTACCTTAAAATTAATTTTACAACGTTGCCTTATCTACTTGTCAGATAAATCTGACAACTTTTTTTTTATTAAAATTATAACAACAGCGTACAGTTCAACATAGTTAAGACATTATAAATATAAGATATGTTGTTATTCTCCATAATCAGCAAAAATGCTGGTCTCGGGATTCACAAACATTCAACATGACAAGTGAAACATAAAAAGTAGTAAACCACTATTAAGCTCATAGTATCAAAGTATCAGACCTGTGCCTGGAGGTTCACATGTTCTTTTAAACTATGGATGAATGAACTATAAACCGGCAAATCACGTATATGGACAGGTAATTCATTGAAGACTTTTA
>WOGN01010475.1:0-10390 GCA_015342105.1 Leptinotarsa texana | reverse complement strand
TCATCATGATCTCCTACCACGTAGTAACGGCTACATCCATCAATTTATTAAAATTATTATATATTTATGATGGGGGTAGGCCAACATAAACAAAAAACGTCACAAAGTTCATGTGACAAAAACACTGTTGACCAGTGTTATCATAGATACTGTTACCCATATTCAACAACAATTTTTCCTTTACTACTTATTAGCCCGAAATCTTAAGTTATATTAAACATAATCACTCACCTTGATAACCGTTTGTTTTGAAAGAATATTTCTTATGTGTCTGACTGAAGTTCCCAAGTAGAATAGCAGTACGCCCAATTATTGTATAGTCATGCCAAATTTTTTTTAAACTAGATATTTTCAACTTCTGTGTGATTCCTTCCGGTTTAGTATAGGGAGGTGGAGGTTTAGGTTTCTTCTCTCTTTTATCCGGTGGTATCCATTTTTTTGTCGGAACTGGTGGATATTCAATCTTAGGCCTTGGTTTGGGCTTTTTGGTCTTTCTGGGTGTTCGACGTTTTTTTGCAGAACTATACGAATAGAATACTTACGTAAAAGAAAATTTCATCGACATAAGAAATACTTACGCCATGGTTTGTTGTTTAATTAGATAATTCGAGAAAATATCACTGAAATTTTGCTATACACTGAAAAGGATTTGTCACTTTTTTATTGACTGTTGACACTACAATAAATTATCTGTTTCTGTCAAAACACGAAAGATAAATTTTCCGAATTTCTCCTGCAATACATTTTCTGAAGAGGACAAATTTTTTGTGAAAATATGGATAAAGAAAAACAAGGTAAACAATCAGAATTAGAAGATAAACAAAAACCATCTGGGAAAAGATCTTCTAAGAGCTCTGGAAGGAGAAGTATCACTTCGGAAGATAAAAACAAAAAGGACAATGAGTTAATTCATCCATCAATGTTTTTAAAATGTAACTCCATATGTTTTTTTTTTTCAGGAATGAAGGATTAGCAAATATTTCTGCTTCAGTTAAACAAAGTATTTTTGAGTCTGCTAAAGCTACGTCCCCTAAAGATCCTGTAAAAGAACAAAAAAAGAAAGATGCTGTCAGAAAATTGAGAAACGTTGCTTCAAAGAAAGACAGCATCACGAGTTCGAAAATTGAACCTTCAGTGAGGTGAGAAATCGACAAGATAAAACAACAAATATTGAAACCGATGAAAACACTTTTCAAGACAACATTTCACTCCAGTTCTTCTAACCATCAAAAATCAATTTTTAATTCATTACAACGTATTATTCATCCCAACTGCATTTCTGTTGATTTTATATTTTTTGTATATCACAAAATTTAAATTACCTTCATATTGGTAGAAGAGATATACTGTATTTTTCAATTAGGGAGATTAAAAAATCTATTTTATCGTTAATCAGCTCTCACCCCCATACGAACGACAACTCCCAGAAGTTGACAAACTAGTGCGAGCTAAGGACTAACGAGGTCTTACCTTTTAACGTGTGATTCCTAAACTTTTTTTTCATTATGTTCATAGTAAAAGAATCGATCTTCAATATGTCAATGAAGGAAAATATCCTGGATATGGACCAAGACCTGAATATGTTTTGCGAAGGACCAAGAGAGTCCAGAAATTTTTCGAAAAGAAAAGAGCTAACACTTCGAAAAAGTTTTGTAAGCTCCGATCAGTTGATGTTCCAAAGCCAAGCTCTTCTAAGAAAGTTAATTTGAAAGTGAGTAGGTAGTGAAACATAAGTGCATTTTTCTATTTTACTTTTTATTGATTATTTTAAGAATATCGGCCTTGCGTCGATTCTTAATTTTTTTGATATTTCGCCACATGAAGATGACATTTCTCACTAGCGACTTTAAAAAAAACAGGAATCCGATATATTGATTTGCTGACAACAGCACACTTGTCTTGTCATTCCATTTGAATTCCAGGACATTCCAGGCTACGGAGGCACGTCTTCACCGTCAGCAGGAGGTTGCATATCTTAGTGAGGATCTAGAAGTGATTTCGAATTGGGGTGAAAGTAACTAGGTTCAATTCAATGCCACAAAAACCTAGTTATCGGTTTTTTCTAAGAAGAAAAATGTCTTTGAACCGGATATAATAATGTCAGGTCAGACAATTCCGCTTTCTGCTTTAATAAGTTTGTTGGGGGTTAAAATGGACACCACTATGTCTTGGCACAATCATGTTGCTGAAATTGCAAAGGCTGCTTGTCAAGAGCTTGGAACATTGTTCTGAACCAGAAAACTGTACACACCTCAGCAACTTTTGATGTTTTATAAAGCGCGGATCAGACCTTCTTTGGAGTATTGTTCTCATGTATGGAGCTCTGCCCCCAAACATACCCTGAAATTGCTGAATTCCATCCAGAAAAGAGCCATCCACCTGATTGGAGACGCGAACATTAAGTGCAACCTGGATAGCCTGGAACATCAAAGAAAGGTTGGAGATTTGTCTCTTTTATATAGGAAGTGTTCAAGTGACTTGGTACATTTTATTCCACCAAGAGCGATACATATCAGAGGCTTCTCACCGTTTTGAGGTTCAACTCAGTATACCTCGAACTTTACTGTTTAAGAGCCACTCCATCTGGAGAACTGCATTAATGTGGAATAAACTTCCTGTGAACGTTTTTCCAAATGGATTTAATCTCCAGCGATTCAAATCCAAAGTAAATCGCTACTTGCGCACAGGCACCGCTCTGAGAGCGCCTTGAGAATTTTCTTGTAGTGGTCGTGATTTGTCATTGAAAAAAGGATCAACTTTTGGACATACGATCATTGAAGACATGAACTATAGACCATTAAGACCTATTGTATAGCGAAACGCGTGTTGTGTTTTTGTGAAACTGTTGAAAACTGTGAAAATTCAAGTGTTCCTTGAATATATTATGGACTTTCATTAAGTATCGGTCAGTTCCATGTCAAACATTAAAGAATCGAAAATGTCTACCGAAAACTTTTTTGATGGCTCAAGTTTGACAATAAGGGTATGGTATGAAAGTAGTCAAATGCTAAATGTTTATATTTGTCACAACTTTGTGTAATAATCCATAATTCAAATACCAACTTTGGGATTAGTTAATATCTCCAATGACTGGATATTACGGATGCGTATTGCGTATTCATGTTGACCTCTCAGATAGTTTGTTGTGCTAATACCTTTATCTGGCTTGAGTACGTAAAGAATGTTTATTTTGATTCAGGTAGTCTGGTGTAATAATACTTTGACCCTTTTCTACCTGCCGTCATGCTATTTGCTATTCTTGAACTTCTTAGAATGGGTTTCCATATTCGATTGAGGTTCACAGCTTCTAATGCCTTGTTCCCATGGATTTTGTGGTGGTTCCGATGTATGTTTTCAGCCATTTCTCTCTACCCTAGAACTCTTCAATTCGATATCTGCATTGCAGATGTGAATAGCTGAGACCTTCTCAACTTTTGATTGAAGCAAGATATCAAAGCCGGACTTAATTTGTATGAAAAGACGGCATTTTTGGTACTGTTGATTTAAAATATCCAATGGTGTAACATGACTCGCCGCAGAGAGAGCACTTTCGACTTTTTTTTTAATCGAAAGGGGGTTTTTGCGACAACGCCAAAAGAGGGTTGAAGTAGCTCCAAAGTTAGTTATCGGAGTTATGAAAGTTTCTAATGTTAAAAAAAACAAATTGTTCACGGAAACGAATCGTGGGGTAGAAAATGTAACGAAAGTAAGATATCCTAGTGATGCGATATGCAGAAAATATCTCAGGAAATTGGTTGAAGTTTTTCAACCACTGGAAGTGTAGTTAGAGCTAGACGAACTCGCGGAAAATCTATCTCAGACGAGAAACATATGTAGTAAAAAACCTCCTGCAGTCAAAGAGAACATTTGCTCGTAGAAATGATGCCTCAACAACCATCGTCAAAAAATACCTCAGAAGACATGAATATCACCCTCAAAAACTGAAGATATAACAGGAATTGAACAATGATGACCCAGGAAGAAAAATGCGGTTTTATGAGTTAGTGTGCGAACATTTCATTGCAAATAGAAACTGCATGAAAAATATTTGTTTACGTGACTAATTCATTTTTTTTCAACGGAAATTCCAATGTCCAAAATGTGCGATATATACCTTTATATATTTCGAAAGGATTCCACTCAAACTCTTGTGAAAATAAATATTTGGGTAGTAAAATCATATTGTTGGTCCATATATCTACGAGAAAATATGACTGTTGATTTATATTCGTGAACTTCTTGTCATCCACCTACTGATTCAAGAAATTGTGGCAATAATCTACATGAATTCGAAAATCCAGTTGTTTTAAAACAAGATGTTTGGTTGAATAGTCATGTAGATTCGTGGTCCTAGTCCATTGAAATAACCTGCTCGTTCACCGGATTTGACTCCTGTCGATTTTTTCTCTGGAGCTATATTTATTAGAGAGCTTTCACAACCTATGCGATAGGGGACGTCACAGATGGAATTACCAAAACCTGTGTTAGCATTACCCCAAAATGTTCCCAAATGTATGGAGTGAGTTCGAAAATAGACTATTTTTCTATCAGTTGGTTCAAGGTTTGAACTAATTCACACAAGGTAATGTGAATTAGTTCAAATAGTTTTTTTCAAGTATGAGACAAATAATAACGGGGTTAAAATTACCTATTGCAAAAGATGTTACGTATTAATTTCTCTTTCCAACGAATATTCATTTCAGGAGAATGGATATACCTTTCATACGACATGTTACGACAAAAAAAGTTGATAGCGCCGTCTCGGTGGCGAGTTTGAGGATTACGAAGATTAGAGTCCAAGCCGTGTTAGGAGAAAAGGCAGCCAAAAAAATTTCAAAAATGCCACTGTCAAATGACTCAGTAAAGAAACAAATTGTCAATATGTCTTATAATATTGAAGAACATCTGGCTTTAACAAGAATGCACTTATTTTGCACTTCAAGTTGACGAAAGCACCGATGTTACAAACATGGCGCAGCTGCTTGATTTTAATATGTGGTCAAAGTAGGCATTCCCTGGTCCAAGTGTATTGGCTTGTGTACAGATGGGGCAAAAGCTATGTCTGGTTGATTTATAGGGCTAGAAGCAGAAATGAAGAAGTTGCTCCTGAATGCAAAAGTACGCATAGTATCATCCATCGAGAAGCATCAGCTACTGAAGTATGCCGGAAAATCTCCGTTCTATCAAATGCTGTGAAACTTATTACCTTCATAAAGGCCAGGGCTGTGAACACAAGATTATTCTCCTTGATGTGTGAAGAAATGGGTGGTAAGTTCAAGACCCAACTCCAATTCTGAACCATCTCTTTGAAATGAGATCAGTAGTTTTCATGTTTTGAGTGAAATAAAACATGAAACATGAAAAGTTATTTACTGGTGAAGGATGGTTGTCAAGATTGGCTTATCTAGTCGACATTTTTGACAAACTCAACAAACTGAACTTGGAGCCTCAGAAACCTAACACAACATCCTTCACAGGAACTCCACAACCCCTTCAAGAGAAAGTTGGTTCTGTTGTGTTCACAAATACAGAAGGAGAATTTACCTGCATTTTCCACACTATCATCATTTTTTGAAGAAAATGAAATATCTCCCATGCCAGATGTGATTGCAAGCCTTCAAAAACGATTTAACAAGTATTGCTCTAAAGATTATTCAAAAGTGGATTAGATCAGAAATCATTTTTCGGGAACCTCATCTAATGGATTGAAACTAAATGAAAGTTTTATCAATCGTACAGAAGATAGTTCTATGAAAGATTATTTTGAAGAGAAATATCTAATTAACTTCAGGATCTGTTGTGGAACCGAGTACCCCTTAATCTTCCGGCAAGCTCTGATAATTTTAATATCATTTGATAAGAGTTACTTGTGTGAGAGTGAAGTTTCTGAACTCTTCTACGTAAAAAATAAACATGGAAGCAGAATAAGTGTTGAAGAGGACTTGAGAGTAAAGATAAGTTTCATTACTCCTAATGTTGATATTTTAATCACAGGCAAAACAACAAGTTTCGCACAAAAGACCTTGAAAGTATATTTTGTATGACCAATAATTTTTTGCTGAATTTGTACTAATTTTTCATTTGTGTATTTTTAGATATATAGGTTATAAATAAAACTTTAAATTAATATAATTTCTCTTTAATCGAAAACAAGTTATAAATAAACAAATATGTAATCATTATTTATGCAGTTTTCTCAGGAATTTAATTCAGAAAACTTTTGAACAGTTTCTAAAAAGTAAGTATTATACATTTATTAAAATATTTGGGTCTGGTTGTACGCAAAAATTTTTCAAAAAGTCAATTAATGGTGGGAACCCCTGCTCTGGATGGACAATTGCCATTAATAGTGGTTCTCATCTGCCACTGCAGATGATTCAGCTTGATATTAGGCAGTACATAGGTGCAAAGAGGTTGAAAACCCCTGGTCTAGATAGACAATTGACATTAATAGTTACTGCCATCTGCCATTGACATAGGTGCCGGATGTCGATTCTGCTGGATCTTGAATAGTACGCAGGTACAAAAAGGTTGGGAACCCCTGGTCTAGATAGATAATTGACATCAATAGTGGCTCTCATCTGTCACTCCATCCATAGGTGCCGGATGTCGATTCAGCTTGATATTAAGCAGTACGTAGGCTCAAAGAGGTTGGGATCACCTGGTCTAGATAGGCAATTGACATTAATAATGGCTGTCATCTTCCATTGATGTAGGTGCCGGATGTTGATTATGCTATATCTTGAACAGTATCTAGGTGCACAAAAGGTTGCTGGACCCCTGGTATAGATAGACAATTGACATTAATAGTGGCTGTTATCTGCCACTACCATAGGTGCCGGTTGTCGATTTAGCTTGATCTCAAACAGTACGTAGATGCAAAGAGGTTGGGAACCCCTGGTCTAGACAGATAACTGACATTAATAGTGGCTGTCAGCTGCCACTACCATAGGTGTCGAATGTCGGTTCAGATGGATGAGGGATTGGGAACCCCTTATCTAGATAAGCAATTGACATTAATAGGGCTGTCATCTGCCACTGTTATAGGTACTGGATGTTGATTCAGTTTGATCTTAAACAGATCGCCCTGAAGATGAAGGGTAAGCGTTTATTTTGAAAATAAATGTTTTCTCTCTTCTTCCAGAAGTTTCCAATATTTTCTGTATTAAGATTGAGAAGTAGAAGGCCGGAACGTTTCTATTCTGACAATTAATCTCTTCTGAAAATATACACCTCTCAACTTAAACGGACTGTCATCGAAGACAAAAGTAGATTTAAGTCATCCATGACATAAAATCGTATAATGTTGGGTGCTTCATCTTTTAATATTATCCATATCAGTGCTGATGAGGCAATAAGATAAATATCTTTTTTCAAAACTTCTATATTTATAATACCGACAACAGTGTTTATAATTCGTCATTCTGATTGAAGTTCCACTTCACTTTTAAAACGATAGCTACTTTTTGCGTAATACTGTTTGGTGCATTTCAATATAATTTTTTTATTATTTTGCTTGAAAATAGATCGAAGTACCTTCTCCTGAGGCAAGTCATGCTAAAGTGACCCCAAGAAGAGTAACTCCCACTGCTAGTTGGTTATATCCCTATCCACAGACAGAAGAGGAATTGGAGCTGAAGAAACCAAAAAGTGGCATCATTATAAATGAAAAAGAGTTACAAGAGAAAGATACCGCAGGCGATTACGATAGTTTCGATTTGGTTTTCACTAGAACTCCCCGACCGTAAGTTATCTGCAATATAATTCAGTAGTCAGTGATTATACTAAATTGAATTGACAACGTTTTGATTGAATTGAATGAATTTGTGGAAATATAATATTGAAAAATCATTACGTTGAGACTCATTACTGGAAACAATTGTAGGTTTAGTTGTACTGGACGGTCCTCCATTCATAAATACAGATTACACAATTTCATTTCTCGGTCTTGTTTGAAAGATACTTTAATTGTTTTAATAATCAAGGGTGAAACAAGCCATCTGCGTTTTTCATTTGTAATGAACAGGGTTGCCAATGGGAACTTTACACCCTAACATTTAGGGTTTAAAATCAAAATTTGAAAAATGTTCGAACATATCAATTTTTCATTTGAGGGGATACTACTAATTAAGAGAATATATTCCGGATATGCCCAAGTTCCAGTGAAAAGGTTTAGGAGGTAACTTGCGACGAATCTTCCAAACGGAAGACATCTCACAGGTTTCTGCGAGGCATTAGCTGGGCTAGTTATTTTTCCGTCGGGTATCTGTGAGGTAGGTCTCACATGAAAGTCAAGGGATTGGTTTTTTTTACGAAAAGTTGGGCATATCGTATGCACCTTTCTGGAATATATTTATTTATTATTCTGACTCCTACTTGGGAGTATGTGTTGGTGAAGTGGCTTCTGGACTTGATCTGCAGGTGGCGCAGTGGTAGGTACATCCTACTGAATCAGTTGCAGTCAGAGCTTATGACTAAATGGAATTAATTTGTTTGTTCGGGATATTCAGGTGGTTGGCTCATTCCATCTGAAATGACCCACTCGGCACTGCCCAGAAGCTAGTATTCCGAAACCGGTCTGTCGGTGATCACCCTGAGCCAAAGAAATTAATTCCAGCTCCTCATATACAGGAAGTTACTTGAGACGGATCTTCCATACGGAAGAAGTTGCACAGGTGACTGATAGTCTCACTTGAGTTTTCTGCGTTGCATTAGCTGGATTGGATGTTGTTTCTTCATCGGCTATCTGCCACACATATCTACCTCCAATATCGTAGGTCTCATATAAAAAGCAATGGTTTAGTATTTTTACCAGAGCGTGGGTATTCTGTATGCCACCCTTCCGGTGGCATACAATAAATGGAATCCTTCTTTTACCGAACAAAATGTCTTCGTTTTTGAAATAGATTTCACTTATTCTTACATACTCCTGATATTACGTTATAACGAAATAACTCCATCAATTTCGTCAAAGTATTTTCAACCTTTGAATGATTTATAATCAATCAATTTAGGATCATAGAAAAAATATTCATGAACGTCATTATTCAATATAAATTCTAGTTACGGAATCATCATCTTTTGGTTAGGTTAGGTTAGGTTAGGTTAGGTTATTTATTTTCTTCAACCACTGTCAGATATTTCTGTCCTTCAGTTCCTGAAACTAAAAATGTTAAACGTATGAACATCAAATATCAATTTTGCCATAATTTTTCAGAAGAAACGGACAAAAATAAAAATGGAGCAAAAATGTAGAAATTCAAAACAGTAATCATTAGTCATTATTACCTTTTGTTTAAAATCCAAATCTCATATACCTACTCCAAAGATAATTCATAACATACGTGGGCCTTTCAGAAAATAAGATGAATGTTTAAATTTCGTGGGCTACGTACATTCGATTAGAGATTTTTTCATTCTTTTTATTCTGAAACACTCCTCTTGAGTTCATAGTTCATAGTTTCAGCAGTTCAGCATGTTCAGTTCGTTGGTGAGAGGCATAAAAGTTAGGAGTGTTTTGCGTGTTCTCCGATTATCTGCTGTAGAAAACAAATGGATGAAAGAATTTGCATCCAATTTTGGGTTAAACATTTATTTAAGTACTAAACAACACTCGATACGTTGACAGTAGCATACTGTGAGCCACAAAAATGTTTACAAGTGGTACACGCTTTTCACAGAAGCTCGAGAAGATGTGAATGATGACGCACGCTCTAGACGCCCCAGTATCAACCAATGGCAATGTTGAGAAAGTAAAGAGAATTGTCGAATCAATACTAGAGGAGTTGCTGAGGATGTAAACATATCGAATGGCTCATACCATACAATTTTTTCAGAAATTTCTAGTATGAAGCGTGTGGCAGCGAAGTTCGCTTTCAAATTGCTGAATGTTGTCCAAAATAACCGTTGCATGAGCATCGCTCAGGAATTGTTGAATGATATCAACGGCGAACCAGATTTTCTTAAAAAAGTTATTACTGGTGACGAATCATGTGTACATGGCTATGATATCGAAACCAAAGTCGTGTCTTCTCAATGAAAGAGCTCAGGGTAACCAAGACCAAAAATACGCCAAGTTTGATCAAACGGAAGGTGTTGCTTGCTCACTGTTTTTTGATTACCGAAGCGTAGTGCATCAAGAGTTTTTGACATATGGTCGTACCGCCAATTAGGAGTATTATCTTGAAGTTATGCCCGCTTTCGAGAAGCAATACATAGAAAAACAACCGTAATCATGCCCCAACAACCGTATTCACCAGATTTGCCACCCTGCGACTTTTTCCTGTTACCAACATCAAAGAGAGCCATATATTTCCTTTTATCGATCTGAGATGGAATGACATCGGTCTTGGAATTAAAAAGTTTGATGTTTTTCTTTATAAGTGATGCG
>WOGN01010474.1:0-10390 GCA_015342105.1 Leptinotarsa texana | reverse complement strand
ATTGATAGTTGTTTTTATAGCCTAGAGGAATTTTTTATATCATAAAATAGTTTTCTTTTATATTGTATTTTATATTATGTGTTAATTTTAGAGTGTTTTTATATTGATACAGACACTACGTTCTCATGTGATCATTGCTGGACGAATCCTATAGATACCTATATGTCAAACGGATAATAAATAAATAAATAAATAAATAATATATTAGTACTTGTCCAAGTATTTTAAACAGGTAACAAAAACTTTAAGTAATTATAACTGTACCATATCGAATTTCAACACTCAAATCGCGATCAGTTGCTGAACACTGAACACGACGGCGCATTCCCCGATTTCTATTCGTCACCGTAACATGACTTCAAATTTAATTTTATGTCTTTTCAGCCAATCATAAAAGTAGGTTATTAAAAATTATCCAATACGAACCGACAATTCTACAGTTCACGTGGACTAGTTCGCGGCCGGTTCATTTGTATATATTGGTTTTTATGACCGCCAACTTTAAGTGTACACAATATCGTTTACTTCGACTATATAATCATTTCATTCGATGAAAGAAATGCCGATTTCTGACAAAATAATAGGAGCCTCGAAAGGATACCCAAAGTATGTCTCCAATGATAGGCAGAAAGAAATTATGGAAAACTTCAAAGGAATTGAATTTCAGATGGGAAAAAGAAAGCAGAAAATCGATCTTAATCGATAATGATGAAATTATCTGTTGAGGAAGACATTAACAGAGGGCAGAAGAGACTTTCGACGTGAGAATAGATTCTAGATTCTAGATGAAACAGGTAGGATATATGCTATGTTATGTTATATGTTTAAAGTATGTTCATATGTCTATCGTTGAAAAGATACGGCAAAACAAAAACATTACAATTTCACATCAAACATTTTTACAAGGCTGTTCTACTGGATATCTAAAAGTCGCCTTCCTGAAAAGGAAAGCGATTGATTATATTATTATTATGGTTTTGTTAAGGGCGGTTTATTGATATTTCAGTTGAAGCAGTCTGACAAGTAACAAAATTTCAGAAAAGTTGAAAATATACCAATAAGGGCATGAAGAAACATCTCAAAATTTCCAAAAAATGGCGAAAATGTATATTAAACAGCATGTGTACCTATTTTAGACCTTCCAGTTGAGGAAATTGTAGAACTTTAAATCATAACCTTTCCCGAAGATTCATCCGATCTATCTGAAGATAACACACGATAATTGTTGCTTATCTTCCTGAATAAGCATATTATCATGTAAATGTTATAACGATAATAATTGTTTATGAATAATTGAACATAGTTATTTTTACTTTACGAATATTTACGAATAATTCGAATATTTTTGAATACATATCCAAATACACGCCGCTGTAGGTGGTACAACGACTCGAAAGCTTATAAAAACGTTTGAGGGGAAAAATAATAATAAATCCGCCTGTATACCTATATATTATTCACCTTATTATGTTTTTTAAAGTATTTTTTTGGAAATGAGATATTTTATCATCATTTTTAGTAGGAGAACTGATTTACATTCAGCAGTAAGAATAGGTAATAGACTGTTTACAGAAAGTGGCATAAATGTCCACCGTTCATTATTCAATACTATCTATCAAGTTGATTCGAAATGTTTCAATTCACACAAAATACAATGAAAGAATGTTGCACAACTGTGATAAGGTAATAAACACAAATAATCTAAATTTTCAATCTGTAACTCAACATCAATATCTAATAATCTAAAACCTACTGTAGTTTATTATCCTCCATAGATCTAGTATAGGATCACGGCATGTCATGAATATTCATACCACAACCTAACATTCCCGATGCGAAATTCCACTCTGTATATACATATAATGTATTCGGCGAATCAGTAGAATTAGCAGCAGCTCTCAATATTTTACAGACAAGTGATATGAAACAAAAGAATTACAAGACGGGATCAGCTTGAATCCGATGCAAAAAGAAGAAAGAATTGAAGAGAGAACCAATGCCAGACATGAGCATGAAAAAGGGGCAGACAATCGTTAAAGAGGCGTGGCCATTTGATTTGTGGTCGCCATTTTGTCAAATAGTAGTGTTTTGTTAGAAGCTTTATCGTATTGGAGGATCTCCCACCTCTCTGATAGCTTCTCCCTGGATATTATTCCAATATATTATTGAACATCACTGAGAAGCTATTATTGCAAACAATGATATTCAATATCTATTGCCTAACGTAAAAAAAGTCATCTGAGATTATGCTTGCATCGCAGCCGTGCCGCTTCCAACTTTCGGGAGAGGAAAGTTCTATAAGGAAACCGGCATCCTTCACAAGAGTGAAACGTTTGTGAAGCTACAGCTTCCAAGTCGTGAAACATCCGGATGACTGAATTTTAATATACACTAAACAATACAAAATTAAAACGTCTTTCGCGTTTATCGACCCGCCTCAACTCGCAGGCTCCGCCTCCGCGTCAACTGTCCGCCAATCGCGTGTGGGATTTCGCGGAATGCACCGAATTTTATCGAATTTCGTTGCCAAGGGAGACCGATGAAAGCAGCTATCCCAACATTTAGTGTGCTCGTGTTGTTTGTCGTGTTAGTATCGATATCTACTGTGTAGTATTTTGTTTTGATAATGAGGCCGATTTGATATCAGTGATGTGCATTTAGATTATTTTAACTGTGATTAGTGAATTAGTTCCGAATGATCTCTTTAGGATATCTCATTTGATCTTGTGAGTTGTTTTTTATTGTATTCCCTGCTTGTGTCAAATACTTTTTTCCACAATATCGGATTTTTTATTAATATGGCAACATTATCATTCAAAACGTCTCAATATAACCTTTCAAAATATTTAGGAACTCCTTATTTTATATAACTAAGTACCTATTAATTATCTTGGGATGATTATAGACCCTACCTTATTGACCAGAGCAAAACCTTCATTATTAAAATTTATTCTCTGGTGTCAAATCAATAAATTATTTGAATCAAGTGAAATTTTTATGGAGTTTATAGAATCGAATAAAGATGCATTCTGCGCTCAAAATACCACCTCAGTTGAAAAATAAAAATTATAATAACATCCTTTGTTGTATTTATGAAAATTTAAAAAAATTCTGATGCTTCATTCGATCAAAACTGACAATGAAAAAGCCAAAGCAACTTAAAATCTACAAGACTATTTTGCATGCAAATTAATGAAGTATAATTCTGTAAATTTTAATTGAAATTAATGGATATATGTATATATGATGACAAACTGGTTCAGCTCGATATGCAAAAAATTATAATAAGTATTCCAGTTTTTGTGCTTCACTGAAAGTAGGTATATCCTAGACACTTATAAAGAAACATCAATCGTGAAATCATTAAAATTTATATATTCTAATATCGATGATGTAATTTAACGATTCATTGAACTGAGAATATTTCAATATATAATTTATTGCTGTAAACATTTCCTTTTCTATAAATATGTTCGTAGGAATTTATATTCTTTTGTTTTACATGACAGGTTGATGGTATTTTTATTGATAATTTCTACGGAATTATTGTTGAATAATTCAACTGGCATTTGGCATTCTCTGAATTGGAACACATTTTCTAACAGCTGAAGTGCCAATTCAAATAAATACCTATAGGCAAATATTTAAAAAAATCATAATCAGTCTGCAAAGGAAATGGAGTGAAAAAAATGTCACCTCATTTGCTTGGATGGAACTTGAATTGAGATTTTCCTGATATGTTCAACATATCTTTAATTCATTCAAATTCCTATGGTAATATTTTAACACGAATATTTTCTTTCGTAAATAAGGTCTGACTGATATAAATATTCATCGAATTCTTTGGTCTTCATTATTTTTATTGTAAATTAAAAATATAATTTTAATTTCGACTTGGCTAAAAAAAAGATCTTATAAGAATGCAATATATATTTTCAACACCAAGTGAGACCAAATTTCATTTCTTAGTAGGTGCTAATACTATTCGTCAATAAATTTATTGTTTGATGATAGATACTTCAATATTTTCAAATTCACACACTGCTGTTCAAAAAAAATAATATAATAATAATTTTCAGAATCTTTTCGTAAGTAGATATTTCAGGTGCTTCAATTGACTTGAATAGTAGGTACTCCTTCAGAAAAAAATATTATAATCCTATCGTATCTAACACATGGAAAAATTATTCGGTGTAATTTTCCTCTCAACTTTATTTGAAAAACATCTCATTACGTACATCACAGGGTATTACATGATAATATAATACCTGTTAATACCTGATTACATGATAATGTGATACCTTGTTCTTTTTGCCCATTGAGAGTTTGTTTTTCAAAACGAAAATATCTTCAAAATATGATCTTGGTAGATATTGAGGGGGTTAAGAATATCCTCAATCACATCAAATTCATTTCTAGTTATTTATTTTCAAACTGTTTCTATATTGACATGAATTATTCGACGTAATGAATATATTTATCATTGCTATATTTCAGATGAAAATCTATTCTTCACCTTCAGAGAAATGAAATAATTTCGTGATCACATCATAATCTATTATTATCAAACTCAGATTTCATATCAATGTACATATTAGTGAAAAATCCATAAACAGATCCAGCGGTATTATGTTTATCGATAATTTCAATTTATGAGATGGTTTGAAAATGTTTCCAATTCAAAAAAAATCATTTGCTTAGCAACATTCTGATAATTATGGAATTCCACACATTTGGATCGATTAAAATCGATGAAATATTTACCTTGATATTGGTTCCAGTACTTTCATCAAATTCAAATATTTATTAAACAAAAACAAGATTAAAAATTTCATTCATTTCTAATGGACCCGATAAACCTCAAAAGTATTTGATATCGCACGTCAAATATTTACTTACCACTTAAAATTATTAAAAGAGAAATTGATAAAATCACTGCAAAAATTTGATAACATTCAAATTTCTAGATAACAAAAAACTCGCAACAACCGTTGATAACAAAGACTTTTTACTTTCAGATCGTCCTCGACCATAAATCTAGCGGCCGTCGACCGTCGCATCGAAACAAATGCTCGCTACACCTGTCTACTATGACCAGAGAAACAATTGGTGATTAACAGCGCAATTGCAAGCCCTTTGGGATTTTCGACATTTTTTTCGTGTGTGTAGTGTGAAACGAACTCAGTAACCCATGATTATGGAGATGACGAACGAATCGGTGGTGGGACGTTGGTATGAGTCCCCCAGAACCGGGACGACCGGGAGTCCCGGACAGGGGTTGGACGGTGGAAATTCGGACATTAACGTTGCCGAACATATGGGCACTTTCTTTCTGGACCATACAGGCAGCCAACGGGCAGCGAGGTACTACCACCAGACGATGCATTCGCCTTACGGAAGCCACAGTAAGTTTAAAAAAAATATAATGACAGGGAAGGGAGCTCCATATATTTAGGATTCATAAGACACTGTTAGTTTTTCTATGACTTTTTTCTAGAGAAAAAAAGCAATGAATGCTTTCCCAACAAAATATGCAGAAATATTCCTAGAAGTGAAATAAAATCAAGAGAAAAAGTTCTAATACAACACTTTTGTTGTTTGTTTTTGGGAAAAATAAGGCAAATGAATTAAATTCAAACTATTTAAAACTTTCAGTGGAAAAACAACCCGTTTTAAATAATTGAGACAAAAGACACGAAAGTTAGTGAAAACAACAATAGCACATGAACGAAAAAATATACTTAAGCGACCATTCGAAATAGGAAGTTTCCTGGACAAATTCAGCTCAATCACTAAATTCAGAGGCTGCTCTAACTGCGTATTATGCTTACATACAATCTCGCGTTAGATATGGAATTATTTTTTGGGCAAATTCTACAGATGTCCACAGAGGCTTGAGGAGCATACTCAGTATGAAACAAACCAAGAGCTGCAAAAATGTATTTCAAAAGTTGAACGTGCTTACCCTTGTGGGACTGTATAAATATGAAGCAGTAATATTTGTTAGGGAAAATAGTGAACTTTTCAAAACACTAGAACATGACTACAATACTAGATTCAAACAATATTCAACTACGGATTTAAAAAAAATAAACTTATATTCAAAGAAATGTGGAATTTACAGTCATAAACATTTTCAATCATTTGTCTGATAATCTAAAAAATGCAAACTAATAAAATGAAGCATCAACTTAAGCAGTTGTATTAATACAAAAGACTTACTATAAATTACAAAAATATTTTGAAGACAGTCCTATATAATTGTTCAACTTATAAAATGTTATGCTCCATGCTCCATGTTTTGCTCTATATCTAGAACATTTCATTTAATTGATTGTTTTCTTTTTTTGTATTCTATCTGAAATTGCATATGATGCATTGGAAACTCTTTCTTTTGCTGGTAAATAAACGGATTATTATTATTATTACTATTATTATAGGTGAAAACATCCTTTTATAAGGAGTATATTATTGCAGTTTATTATATAGTTCATAAGCTTCCACTCTTTTATTTTATTTTAAAACTTATTTTTATTATTGACGTGTTCTACATCCGTTTGGGTATTATGTATTGTACACATGAACAAATAAAAAATATCTATCTATCATTCTCCTCTATAAAAATAGCAATGAATTGAACATGGAAAAGTACCGTCCTTGAGGGCGAATTCATTAGAGGAAGTTTTGAAAATAACTGGAATTTCAACAAATATAAGATATATCTAAAATTTTGCTCGGATTTAAAAAGATTGATTGGCTGTTGAACGCCAAACAATATTATTCTATATTCGAGGTATTCCACTTATTATTTTTTTTATTACTTGAGTAAAAGACAACAATGTGAGTGAAAAAATGGGAAAATACTAGGGACTTCAGAAATTCTAAGTATGAAGTAGTTACTTCAACCCGATATTTGTTTACTATTATATGCCACTTCATTTACAAAGAGACACTACAGTTTAATAGACACTACATGTATTATTTTTCGAATTATAACTTGAGGGATTCCAAATTCGAAGTTGAAATGCATCTACAATATATATTCATATGGTTCAACATACTTATGACATTTCATTTAGAAAAAACCCATTTCTATTCAACTACTGGTAATAAAATTGAGATGGTTCCAATATCACTATATAAACGCTATATAGCATTATATACATTAAATATTGGACAGTCATATGAAATGGGAAAAGGAAATAATGTTTGCTTTAGAAAATAATATCTACTCTACCAAGATAATCATCTTGAAACAATCTATCATATTTTGTGGCAAATAACCTAACATATGGCGTAATAGAATGGAGTAGGATCTGCAAATTTCCATTCAAGAAATATATACAAGTGCTACAAAATTATTTCCTAAAACAAGAAGCAAAAATTCAACCATTGAGTCTTTGGAAGAAACACAAAATATCGAATATCATATCATTATCTATTTGGGACACAAAATATGCAATATATTGCACTGAAAATCATAGACTCATAACAAATGTTATTAATAATAAATAAAACAATCAAATTGAAAGAATGGTGACAAAATATTTCATACTGAGTAACTTATGAGGTTTTCTTTGTTAGTATTCATCTTAGTCTTTAGATGATGACTGGCTTATTCCGATTCAACATTACATGTAGTAAGATTCTGTTTTTTTTTGTAATTGAGGGTTGGTTTCCACACTTTGCTGATTTTAATACGTTGGTTCGACTACTCTTTCAGTTATTCGGTATGTATGTCGCTTCTTTGCATTTCCTTTTGAATCAGAGTGATCCTTTGGTGGATGGTCTCAGCATTATCATATGAACATTATCATATTTTGCATATGAACAATTTTGAAAAACCTACCGGGTGATTAAACTAAAAAGTTCCACATGTCATTACAGCTGCAGTTGTATGTAGGTACAATTTTTGTAGTTGTAGTTGTAGTAGGTTGTATTTAAACGAGCGTAATTTCACTCCTCCTGTGTAATGTCCTTTGGCACTAACTTTATAAAAAAAACATTGAAAAACTTCAGTCTGCATGAAAATGTCACTTTGATGTTGTGCGGAAGATAAAGTTTCTTAATTCATCGGGAGCACCGCTAAATTGGTTTCTTAAATTCTAAAATGAAGAACTTGAAACTTGTTCTTTTTGATGATCATTTGAAATGTATAATAGGCTTTCATTAATCCAGGCACAGGCACCGATCTCAGAACGCCTCAAGGATTCTTCTGTAGAACTTGTGTTTTGTCCTTAAAAGGGCATTCACATGAATTGAAAGTGTAGGTAGATTCTGTTATACCTACCTACCTTCAATATTGGTTAAATTTGACATTTTCAACCAATGTTTTAGCTGGAATCAGATGGAAAATAGTATGAAGACACACTTCTTCATGATTGCCAGATTCCACAATTGTACTGTAGTCGGATATAAGGATAATTAACTTCTTTTTTATATAAAACCATGAGATATGTGTTGTAACTTCCTTATTTTTAGATGCACCAGAATATAGCCAATATATATCTTTCTATTGCATAGTTAGTACCTATCTACTTTATTAAATCAGAGAGGGACCAAAAAAAAAACAAATGAATAAAATGAGTAGCAATTATTGACAGAAAAATAAATGACCTCCATTCTCGGTAGATTGTTTTACTTATTGAAGATGACTTTCTCTAAACAGTTTGTCTATCGATTGAAAGTTAGGAATAAGCAATTATTTCGAATATCCCATCAAAATAATTATAGCCTGTTAAAGGTCTTCATTATCGACGGAAAAGTTGTATAAAATAACTTTTAAAAGTATTAGATATGAAACATGAACAGCAAGAAGCATTATACCTGTGTATAATCAATCAATTATATGTTCTTTCAACACAACATTGAAATAAAAAAAAGTTGGTATAAAATAGTATTGTAACATCACTGATCGATCAATAAATTTTAATTATCTTCCTAGTTTCGAAAATACAAGCTCTCTAGATACAATATCCAACTGATCATATGCATTTCATTTAGTTTATTAATGAATTTTCCTGTCATTATTCCTGGCTATTGATTACATAACTCCGACTTAGGACTTTATGCATGCCGATCATTCCTCTGGGTTTCCTAGAAACCATCCAACTACGGTAGGCGATAAATTTGTTGTTATGTGGGTATAAAATACATGTTAAATAATATATTAAAAGTCGTAAAGCTGCATAATTAATTGAATAGAAAGAAACACTTTCTGAATTCGAATAGGAAACGCTATGCTTGTAGTTGAGGCGTATTATTTAAAAACGTAGTAACTGATCCTGCTAAATGAGTTTGATAGAACGGTATGACAATTATATGTTTGAAGACAGGAAGTGCGAAATTTATCGTACTCTGATCGATTAGATGCCGGAACAATTGATACGGTTAAAGTTCACCTTTCCATAAAGGAAAAATCTATTCTCTTTCCTACCGACTGCGCCATGTTATGGTAGGGACAACTGAACAGACTGAATAAATGACAACTAATTTGACAGATGTAGCTTCAACAAGATGGCTGTTGTCAATTGTCAAAGTTCTGGTAATTTGGTAGTCAATATGTGCGACAAGAAGAATCATCAGTATAGTTAACAAATTTGAAGATGTTATTTTCAAGGATTAAAAAGACTTTCCACTTCCTTGTGGAACACTTACAGCCATATCAAAATAAAAATCATCTTCTTACCGTTTGAAACATAAGTTTTATTTTCTGTTACATGATGAGGGAGCTTTTGCACTGAAACAGAATTGTTCACACTGCCAAAACATTTACTCTGATCCAGAATTATTCAGTTTGAATACGAAATGTGATCCATGCAAAATCCTCACTCCTCGCTTGGTCATAAATAATGGAAGGTACGCCACTGTGGGTGTCACGTACGTCCATGGTCTGATTCCACGAATATTTGTCTGTGATATCCCGCCCGCACTCAGCCTGAATTTAAATCAAATGGACAACGATAACCCGCAGAGGCCCGTCAAATTTTGTACCTCGTCACTTGTTTTTTTCCTCTTCTTTTTTCCTATACTCGTGTGAAAGTTGAAAAATTCGTAAAATGTCACTTCTCGGATTCATGTACCGGTTGAAAACGAAGGAATGCAACCCGACCGCGGGTTGGATCGTTAGAATTAAAAATATATTTTATTAGCAGCGCTGGGATGAAATTGGGAAGGTGTTATTTTCTGATTTTGGTTTGACAATTACATTAAATTTATTTCATTACTGACGTACAAGTGTTCAACCAGCACAAATCTGCTAATTTATGAACACTGTATAATAAACGCCTTCGGAAATAGACACCAGGTGGATTCTATTTACACAGATTTTTCAAAGGCATTTGACCGAGTAAACCACAATTTGTTGTTGCATAAACTAAACGCTTTGGGT